>CABFWB010001861.1:88231-123513 GCA_902151455.1 Timema bartmani | reverse complement strand
TGTGTCGCTAGTAGGCCTAATATTTAACTTTAATACAGCTTAAATTTATTCTAAATATCCTTTAGATAAAAGCATATACCTATCGTTAGCTATCTCTCACGCATATTTAAGTGGAGAAATTATATACACTTACACTTTTGTTTTCCACGCCTTACAATGCCCGGACTATCCTCATCTACACTAATGGAGTAGAGAGGATAGAGGTGGAACATAGATAAAGTGTACCCTCATTTGATTGAAGGTATTAGTAATAATAATAATGGCGTGTTTGGGCTAAGCTCAGTATGCGGAAAGATTAGCCAGTACTAATGAACCGTTGCCCAGGGGACGCCCGAATGTAATAATAGTACATTCTTCCCGTGGAGGCTCTTCCCTGTCCCGATGAGGAGATAGGCTGATTATACTGAATATGACGGGGTGAAGCCAATTAAGATCTTAACCTAACTTAAGTGTAATTAGCTAAACCCTGGTATTCATGGTAATTATTTCTCTTTCGACAAAAACAAAACATTCCACTGGTACCAGTTGGGAATCTAACCCAAGACTTTAAGATCCACAGCAAGGAGCTCTGAGCACTACACCACGAGGCCGGTTGAAGGGAAAGTGGGAAGACGTTTAGAAAGAAAAAAATAGCCTCAGTTGGATGTATACCACTTCTTTGCACTTTTTTCTCTTCGAAAGGACAATCTGTTTGTAGCTCGGAGATATTATTTTGACAGTTCTTAGAGTTTTGGTCTCTTATACTACCCTCCTACCTTTCCACCGAATCAAGGGGGGATCCAAGGCCTGTTGTCAAGGGGAGCGATTAGTTTTTATAACGCTCCCTCAAGTATAAATTCAAGAATTTCATTTAATCAAGATTTTTATTTATAATAATAATAATATTGCTAGTTTATAAAAATAGTTTTAATTAATCATTATAATAGTTAAAAGAGGACTTAAAAGAAAAAAATAGAAAAATGTTATCAACAAATTTGTAATTTTAATACAAAAAATACAAAACATAAAGTCACTTTCACAATAGAAATAATAAATATGTACTGTGCATGGGCCTAAAATATTTTAGTACGTATTAATAGAAAAAAATTGTATTTGAATATATAAAAATAATTTGTTATCATATTAAACTTATTGGGTAGATTTTTATTAGTTTTAAGTCATTTGTTTTTCTGAACATTAGAGCTTATTTTAAATATCTATTTATTAAGTCATAATTGAGATAGGGCGAGAGAAGTGTCAATCTTTACAACATTAAGATATTGTTTTCAATATATTTTATTATTTTATAGGCGGTGGAGAAGAGGGGCGGGAGTTCATCCCCATCGCCCACCTCTGGATCCATCACTGCACCGAATGGGATTTCTTAATGAAGGTCCCACCCCCTTTTAGTATCTGTCCCTTCAATAGGAGCAAAGAGGTGAAAAAATGAAACTGGTCGGAATATCTCTCCCCCTTTCATTAAACCTCCATTAGCGCAATAAGCACAGCCAGCACTATATCTTTCTATATAACTTCTGACTGTATGGATGAAATGGAAACAGCGTCCGACTAATAGACACACAACTAGGGGGAATGGTGGGTAGAGTGGCAGTTTAACGATATATTATGAACCTAATGTGTAAAAGTTTAAAAAAAATTAACTCTTCAAAATTTTGAGATATTTCCAATTATAAATTCAGCTTTACTCCGTTATAGCTAACCCCTGTTTTATAATGTAGTACTAATTTTATTTAGGTTAGCATTTATGATTAAAATTATTTAATTAGATTAACTATGTACAATACATTTTACAAAATCAACAAATAGCACTTGTATGCTTATTGGTATGAATTAGATGACAGTATTGTACACCTCTAACACAACGACCTAGAGTACTTCCCCTGGGTGTGTAGGCATACTCTTGCTGATGTAGCCTACTTCAATAAAACGAGTTAAATTTCTCTTGAAGCACATTCAAATTAATGTTTTATTAAAGAGCAGGCTGACTATAAAATGTTGATTCTTTTGAACGTCATCTAAATGAAAAAAATAAAGTAAATGATGTTCGCCCCATAAAGTTGTCCATTTGTTTAAATGTGTGTGAGAACTACTTGAATATATTATAAGTCGCAAATGAAAATTAATTGCCCTCAATATTGTTGCATTCACTTCGTCTATTATAAGAATACAACCATAGTGAAAATTATTATTGGCTTCCCAGATATTTAATATGTATAAACAAATAAAAAATAATATTTTAACATTTTATATTATAGTCTTTAGGGGAATTTACATAAAAAAGGTCATATTGACATTTTATTTACGACCAATCATTCAAAGAATTAACTTATTTTTTAACTTTATTTTATATTTAATTTTCAGGAACTTCGTTAAGTTAGAAATTATTTTTATACAATTTAGAATTGATTGAGCTATAATTTTTGAACCAAAAATTTGTTTTCATCAAATTTAATTTTTTGCATATCAAATTTCAAAATATTTCTGATTTCGTTAAGCTAAAAATTATATATAAATATTGTTCAAAAATAGACTTTTATTACATATTACTTTTCTATGTAAAAGTTGTTCTTTTCACACAAATCGAATTTGTATTTTAAAAAAAGTAACATTTTATGTGTGAACTTTTAGTTTGGCCAAGCGTTTGTCTTTATTATGGTTGAAAAATTAAAATTATATATTATCAAACTTTTATTTTTAGTCCTTATACCTAACAAAATTATTTAAAAAACTCTAGTTTGCTGTTTAATTTGATGGTAGTTTACAAGTTTTATTAATTTTTTTGCACAATTTTATTTTAATAAGTTACTATTCCTGTCTTAAATAATATTAATATATGACTATTTTTAGCAGTGGTGGACCCAACGTGGGGTGATTATCATCCATCTCAAACAAGAAAGAATATTAAATACCATAACGATATATACTTTATTAATTTAGATAATAATTGTAAGTGTCCAGCGTTGCAAAGAGTTAAAGGGAGAAAAAAACACTAAGGGGGCGGCCAGACTGGGCGAGTGAGCGACTAAAATATAAAATAGAACATATTGGTTGTAATGACAGGTGGCCAGACTGGAGCGAGCTCGCGTGAAAGATATAACTGGATCTATTTTTCAAGCGCGCGCGCTCGACCCGGTACAGTCTAGTTTACAGGCGCTAGGCAATATTATTGTATGTTGGTTCATTGAGTGCTAGGAAAACTTCTCATTTTGACATTTTTATTACTATCGATAGGTTTAGCACACTTGCTACTAACGGCCTAGTTTAATTAGTAAGATCATATACCATACCTATATATAAAACGAATATGTTAAAATACTTCAATATTATAATCAAAGTAGACCTTTAAAAATAAGAATCACCATTAGCGTGGAGAGAGGATTAGAAAATCACAACAATAAATCATTTGTCAAAAATCACCCTCAGTTCACTGAGCCAAGATTCGGACCCTCCTCGTCAACAACTATCGAGAGCTATTTGTTAATCACGCGCCCACTCGCTCGCATGCTCGCCAGTCTGGCCACCCAGTCGCTCGCACGCTTGTCAGTGTGGCCGAACCCTAAGAACTAAATAAAACCTCGAAGAACTGACAGAACGATCTACCTGAACCACCAACAGATTGCCTTTTTATGACTGAAACGTTCGAAGAAGTGGCGGTCCCACCGCTTCATTCCTATTGACTGGAGGCGTTGTCGGAGAAGGTGATGATGAGAGGTTGGAGGAAACAGAAAAGTCCACAAGCTAAAAGAAAAGTAAAATAAAAACAATCTCCCTGAGTCACAAACAGATTGTCCTTCGAAGGAAGAAAAGTACGAAGAAGTTGCGGTCCTTCGCCTCACTTCACTTAGCCGGGATTCATATCTCCCTCCCCCCATCTCCATTACTTGAAAAATATACCAAACGAGGCTGACACCTTAGCCCACGCCTCCAAAAATGTGGGTACATAACTTCACTGGCTTTTCACCAAAGGGAACTAGGATGTCGCGAGCTGTCTCCAAGATCACAGAGGATCACATACACTGCCAAGACGAGAGAGAAATAAAAAAAAGGGGGGGGAGACTTTTTTTCCTCTTCTGTGAATGATGTTGGTGAGAAGGGAGGATGAAGGGAAGAGGAAGGGGGTCGACGGTTTGCGGGGTGAAAGAAGGGATTGAAGAAAAAGGGAAACTAGACAAAGGGGAATTAATGAAAGGGAGGAAGGGACCGAGGGAGTACGCTTATTTAGCTCTGAGTGGGTCTACTAACTGAATGAGTGTTTAGTTCAAGGTCGTACCCTAAGATTTGCTCCACACTCAACCCGCGACTAAAAACACCGTCGTAATGAGATTTCAGCGCGTGTGTTTGGATGGCAATCATTGTAGTTTCAATTTCATTACAAAAAATTTGAATTAAAAAAAAAAGTAGCACCCACATCGTTGGACCCGTGGTCTAAACCTCAAGATCAACAAATCTGGTCTCTCGGTGACGGGAAGGCCTGGGTTAGTGTCCCGGCAGGCTATACCTAGGATTATATTACTAAATAATTTTACTTTTTTTTTTTTTAGCACCGTGCCTTACTACCCGTTCGGGCTATACGCTATTAATTACACTAATGGGTAAGGAGTTTGGAAGGTTGAATATAGATTAAGTGAATCTACATTTGCGTGGAGATAGAGTGGAAAGCACTTTAGGAAAAACCACCCCCAGTTCACCTGATCGAGATTAGAACTTCGATCTCCCCCTCTTCGGAAGTACTTTGCTACTCACGAAAATTCGGGTGAATTCTCTTTAAATTCTACTTTTCTCATTAGTACTACATTAGACGTTTAGTTAACTGGAGATAGACGCGTGCCGGTGGACACACGGATTAAATAACAAGATCTTATAGTCACGTTTCTCGGTAACAGGAAGGTCTGGGTTCGAATCAAAGTCGGATGTACTACTAAGGATGGTCTTTCCTAAATGGTTTCTTAGGATTCAGCCAGACTGACAAGCGTGCGAGCGAGTGCGCAAGCGACTGGGTGGCCAGACTGGCGAGCGTGCGAGCGAGTGAGCGCGTGATTAGCAGATAGCTCTCGTTAGTTTGTTGACGAGGAGGCTACGAATCTTGGCTCAGTGAAATGAAGGTGGTTTTTGACAAGTGATTTATTGTTGTGGTTTTCTCATCCTCTCTCCATGCTAATGATGATTATTATTTATAAAGGCCTACTTTGATAATATTGAAGTATTTTAACATATCAGTTTTACATATATGTATTATACATATTATAGGTATGGTTTATGATCTATGGTCTATTTTATATTTTAGTCGCTCACTCAGTTTGACCGCCCCCTTACTTCTCTCTACGCAAATTCGGGTACATTCATCCTAAATCCTAACATATTCATAAATATCTTATTAATATCATTTAATGTGAATGCTCCAGAAGTGTAGTAAAAACGTGTTGAGCAAAATTTTGACTAGCTCAGATGGGGAAGGCTGGATGAACACTGCTTTGAATATTATGTTTTATCACAAGATGGAACCACACATTTTTGTGTTATAATTTGTGGAGCTCTCGTGATTGCTTGTTTCCAAATGGAGTTGGCGCACACATCATGGAACATGATCGAACAAAACAATTACACACGATAACATATGTTTACACAAATAATCTGTTTTCTTCGCTCCCATGTTTCATGGAACAAAATGCACGGAACATTTTGTATGCGTCACCATCTTGTTTATTTTAAATCTCCTTGGCAACACAGACTTTCAAGCTTAAGCGTGGAGTATGTTGGTTAAATTTGAGGATATTTTTGTTGTTGGCGTTAGTTTTTATAGTTTTTTGTTTTGTAGTAGCGACATGTCCTAAGCCAGAAGGGGAAGAATGTAGGCCTACCTACTGACGAGCTAGACGTAGAAAAACCGATTGTATTTGTGCAGGAGAGGCCTGCTTTGTACACTTTTAATCTAAAAGAATACCACAACAACAAATATACTTTCTCATCACTTTGCTCCATCTTGACGGATACAGAACGTATGAAAGAATGAAAATATTTTATTGTGTTTTGTTCCATTATGTTGCATGATCAAAACTACCTTCACACAAATTTGTTCCATTACACAAACATATGTTTGTTCCATCGTATGTTGACACATAATATCCAGCCTTATAAGACGGGTTGAAAATAAGGAAAAAAGCCCTTTTTTTAAGTCACAATTTTTTTTTTAGCACCGTGTCTTACCAACCGTTCAGGTTATACGCTTATGTACTAATTACGCTAATGATTTTAGAGACGAGGAAGGTTATATTTATAGGAAATGTATCCATATTTGCGTGGATGGAGAGTGGAAAACCATTTTGGAAAACCACCGTCAATACACCCGACTGAGATTCGAACCTCGATCTCCCCGTCATTGGCAGTCTAGTCTACTGCGAGAGTATTGCCTTAGACCATGCGGCCACCAAAGTGGGTTAAGTAAATTATTATGGGGCTATAAACCTAAGCTAGCCGTCTAAGAGTATTAGAATATATGCCTACTGAAAAAAAATGTTCACGTGTTTTATTCCCGGAAAGGCAGAAGGTGGCCACTGGTGAACATTTTTGCCAGGGTGGCAAATAATATGTAAACAATTGTTAAAAATAAGTTTGTAAGTCGTGTGTAATGTGTTCAGAAAGTCTATTTAAAATACTATTCATGCTATAATCATGATTTTCATGTTTAATTAAAATATAGAGTGTCTTATTTATTCGTTCGTGTGTGCATGTACAGTGTACAGTGTTAACGCTGGAACTCCAAAACCTGTACATCTAAGAAGATGAAATTTGATCCACGTACTTAGGGAAACATATGCGTAAACCTCAGGCATATTATTTTTTATAACTTATCTTCTGTGAGCCTGATATCTTAAACAATATGAACAACACTATATTTTGTATCAATATTTACTGTTTAATATAGTATTAATTCTTATAAATCTATCTTGATCACCAATTTAATAATGAAGCAACTTTATATATTATGTTTATTATTATTATTATTATTATTAGCACCGCGTCTTACTCGCTCGGGTTATACGCATATGTATTATGTCCATACAAAGTTTTTGCTACAGAAACTCTAGAAATACTGGCCTTAACTCTGTTACCACCAAAAGAGACCAAAAGAGTAATTAATTACCAGATTCAATAACAATGTTTTACCTTAATATTAATTTTATACAAATTAACATTTGAAACACCTTTTAGAAAATACAAATATATTTTTAGTGGTCAACATTAATAACATTTTGCGATATTATTTGTGTCATTTTATATATATTGATACTATCTATCTAAATTAGAAATACGTGGAAGTATATTTAACTTTTCTAGCAGTCAGCTAAGTCTATTCGTATTCGTATAGTTCTGGTATACAAGGTCTGTGTTTATATGTCCCTAACTCCCTTTTCCCACCAAGAACGTGGTATGACCCCCGGGCGCGTGTAATTGGATTACTACCTGCATCTGACTCGACAACGCAAACAAGCCTGTCATCACGTGTGTGTTTGTGTGCGTATATAATATCATCCCGCCCATAATAACCTGGCCTCGGGGCGGTCGCTCACGCTTCTATATTCAGGACGACACACAGGACATTTTGCCGCGATCACCTGTTTACCTACAGTGGAAGTTTACTGTCATTTGTCACATCTTGTTGCTGTCATCTCTATTAGGAGATTCGATACATGCCAGTACCAGATGTATAATTGTCTATACTCTATTAATGACAGTAAATAAAACATGTGTAATACACGTTTGCACAATGTGAACGTCACAGATAATATTCGAGGGGATAATGTATGTGTGTGTGTGTGTGTGTGTGTGCATTACGTTTAGCTCTCATTCGGTTTACAAACATTTAGTTTCCCGTTTAGTAAAGGGATTGGAAAAGTTGAATTTAAAGGAAACCTATCCAAATTTGCTCAAAAGGGGTGTATGAAGATTGAAGTTGTTAATTCAAAAACATTCTCAGTTCACCCATTCAAAATTTGAACCCCTAACCACCCATCACCAGACAACATGAGCCTGACATTTTAACCCACGTGCTCATTGGTGCGTGTTTATATATACGTATTAATTACGCTAATAAAGTAGGCCTATATAAGTTGTATTTGCATTTGTTTGGAGGGAAACCAGTTAGGAAGAATTCACCCTCAGTACACCCGGCTGGGATTCAAGCCACGACCTTCCCGTGACTTTAAAACTAGGCCACTTGTCTGTGAACTAAGCCTATATAGGATGAGCCTGACATTTTCCGTGAGCCCACCTATGCGAATTTCAATCGTATTCATCGTGGCTAAAGCTTCAGGTAGGCTAAGTGTGATTTATTTGGTGAAGTTTTTTTTTCCACGACTATGAATGCTATAATGTAGTTGATTTTTGGACTGCTCTCATATATTTAAAAAGTCATGGATGAAGGTATTTTTCTTTAAAGTATTGCCCAAAAGTGGGGCAATTACTTTATCAAAATCGTCGATAACGTTACAATTGTCGCCCAATCGCGGGGCAATTTAATAATTAAAATCATCAATCCTCTATAACGTAACAATGCCGAAGGGCCATTGGATAAATCTTGTTATTTTGTTCCAACTTTTTTTACACCTATTCGGGTTGTAAACATATGTACCAACTATGCAAATATATTAGGGATGAGAAAAGTAAATTTAGAACAAGTGTAGGCCTACCCGAATCTGTGTGGAGGGAGAAAGGAAAACCATTTTGGAAAAACTATCCACAGTACACGCAACCGGGATTTGAATGTTGATCCATCCGCCATCGGTAGTTTTGTCTATTGCGAGAGTGACGCCCTGGATCATGCGGCCACCGACGCGGGTCATCTTTTCCTACTGATTATTCTATTATACCTACTCTTTTTTAAAATTTTTATTCGCTGTAATGTTAAATGTTATAATATAACATATTCTGAAAATTGAAAAATGACACCTGAACACAGGAATCGAACCCGGGACCAGGTGTCCAGGTGTCATTTTTCAATTTTCAGAATATGATATCTAGCTGAAGTAATTACCATTAATATATCTCTGGCTATTTACTCTTAATATATATAATATAACTTTACTTGCAAGTTTATTAATGTTTTAACTAAAGTCTAGACCAAGATTTTTTATTTGCTCAATTTATTATTGCCAACCCTCCCCTTAATGGTCCAAAGATAAAATGTTAGACCAACTATATACCCATATCTCGAAAGTGGAAGAAGTAAAGTGAAAGAGATTGTCGATACGACGATAAATACTGCGTTGATGCACGATCCCAATTCAGTGCTATAGCAGAATAAGTCAAATTATTATAGTTTCTATGTGATCAATCATTAATATAGGCCTACTAATATGAAGTACCCGGCTTGGCCCGGGTAAAATAGTTTACAGAAAAATGGTAGAAAATATATTAATTTTTTTTTCAAAAATATTAATCAAAAAGGGTGAAAAGGATTAAAAGACTAAAATGAACAACAAGGGAAAAAAGGGCATTGTTTTAGTGTAAAAAGTGTAAAACGGGCACAACTTTTAAATTACCCTTTTTAGCCCATTTACCGTTTACTCTTTTTACACTATTTGCCCTTTTTAAACACTTAACACTTTTACCATTTTAACACGTTTGGCCATTCGCACGTTTTACCCTTTTTACACTGTTCTCTCTTTTTACCCCTTTTACACATTTCACCTTTTTTTGCTACCTTTTCCTCTAAATAAAAAAAAATTAGATTTACTTTTAATCCTTTTTGCACTTTTACACCTTTTATATGAAGTAGGTTTTCTCTGGAGAAATATTTTAAGGTAAAAAGTTAAAAAAGGATCCAAAAGGTTAAAAATTGAATCTAATCAAAAATTATTTTTGAAAAGTGGGTAAGTGATTAGGGAATAAAGGATAGATGGTATAGTAAAGGTAAAGGAAAAAAAAATTAAATGGGCAAAAAGTAAACATAGTAAGAATAAAAAGGGTATAAAGGTTAAAAGGGGCAAAAAACTACACAGAAAAGTAGTTTTGTATAATAGTTGTATCAAATTCGAGATCTTTCATTTCCTGGACTTAAATTTTAAAATTCTGTACGTTCAGACGTTACTCAGCTCTCCTCGATTGACTATTGACTTACATGTAGAACTTCTATTTAATATTACCCTAAAAAATTTAATTTATATTAGTTTTGGGAATCTTGAGGGAACCTCACCTCTTCCTTATTTACTGCTTCTTAATTTTTAAATATAAGGTTTGGACATATTTAAATCTTCTACCACGCTGAAAAGTAATCTAGTATTTTAGTTCTGGAAACTATGAAAACGCCAATTTCACTATCCCATTTACAATACCGTAAATATTTAAAATTAATTTTGTTGTTGGAGTAATCCCTCTACATTCCCGGAAAATTTAAATTTTCTGCCTAGCCCAAAAGTTTTTTTTAACTAAACTCCCCCCCCCTCCCCCACTCTTTTTGTCCTTCAACTTTGATTTATACTATAGTTTTATATCGGCAGATAAAATATTTCTCTTTGGTTAAAAATAATAACTCGATTGTTACTGGAGTGGCTTAGTGCAACAGATAGATAAAGAACTAGGACATGGGTTGTTTTAAAGTTCTCATAAAGTTCTCATCGTGGTGTTAAGGGGGAAAATACACGTTTTGATTTAAATTAAACACCGAAAGCTAAAAATCTATATAAGGCCTTTGACGAGTAAACTTAAAACAAGAAAATAGAGTGATGGCTTATTGTATAGAACTTTTCCCAATAAAAAGTTTAAAGTACATTTTAATGAAATAATCTGCAGCCATCGCTGCAAAAATCCACTAGTATGAATATAAAATGAACTAAATTTTAACTTTAGTTTTCAAATAAATAATGAAATCAAGTTTTTATTAACTTGTCAAGTTAACATTTTATCTATCTGTCTGATTTATGTACACCTGTCTGATAAATCCGAATTTAACCACACTAGTGAGGTAGGACTAGGGAAGGCAAAATTTGAAAAGAAATATACCAACATTTGCGTAAAGGACGTCTACAATTTTTGAAATACTATATTCAGTAAGCCTACCACATCCATCCAACCGGTACTATTTTGAACCCTGACCTTCAGTGAACTGGCAAACCAGACCAGACATGTGATATGATACTGTTAATTTTTATAGATAACATTAATATCAGCTATCAAATTACACTAATAATAAAGTAGAAATGTAAATAAGGTTGACCTGCGAAAAACCATATTTGTATTTTCTATAACTTCCTTCCTACCATAATCCTGCTAACGATCTTATACTCAAGGATAATTCTTCCAGCAGGGCTATTATGACCACAATTAAAAACGAATTTGCGACCGTTAGCAGAGATACGCTAGACTTTGCGTCAAAAGTTATTATAGCCTACCACTTTGCGAGCGCAAATATTTTCCTAGTATAGTGACGCCAAGTTGCGCAGACATTTTACTTGTCCTTTGGTTTGCGTTACGAGGTTATGTTTGCTAGGTTTTGTAATTTTTAGGTGTTTTGTGTTACCTGATTTAAACTTGCCATTTAGCCCAATATAATAATCTCAAAATGTTTTTGTGTGTGTGTTACACATGATCTAAATTTAAATAGACCCATATCATAATGTAGGCCAAGAGTGGGGATAGTACGCTTACAGTGAATGTTAGAAGAATATTTTTTTTGAAACATAACACTATCAAAATACATTATTATTCACCATCAACACACTGATAATTGGGACATTCTAATATTAAGATTAATTGTTTGTGTTATAGTAAGTGGAGGTTAGTTAGGCTTCAATATATTTGGGATGTTAGTAGTATGTTGACCCACCTCATTGGGAAAGATTTACCAAGACGTTAGTCTCTTTGGTCTAATTTTCCAGTGGTGGTGAGGTTGGTATTTAAATCCTAGCTGGGTATGATGAGTAGTTTTATTTTTCTAAAGGTTTTCCCACTCTCCCTATACACAAATCCGAATAATTTTATTCTGTAACTCAACCTTTATCATCCATACCCTACTAGTATAAAACACGTGGACAGACCAGTTGGCAAGACAATAAAATGTAGGCCTAATCTGTTTAAGATGCCTCAACAAAACTTTAATAATGTAATCCTATTTAAATTGAATCTGTACATACAGTAGTAATTACTATCCACATTAATGTGAGTTGTAGGCCTATGAAATATTGCAGCCAAGACTGGAAATAACCGAAATAGGCCCTAGCTTAATGTTTACATGTGGTTTGGTTTAGGCCCAGGTTTTTTTAATCATAAAAGGTTTACTAAATTTATCTGAAACCGATATTTAGAAGTTAGACCTAGTTATCCTGAAGTGAATAAATTGCAAACAATTCATTATAAAGAAAAATAATATCCTTATATTCTTAATCACTCAACTCAACTCAAGTGTCAAGAATTCCCTTTAAATAAAATATGAATTTTATTATTTTTAACCATCCAAACCACCCTCTCGTTCAATTTATTGTTAACTTAGTAGGTCGACTGGGTATAAATGTTAATTGTTTTGACATTAAGTTGTCAAACACTATTTTTGGGAGTTCTTGAACGCTTTCATCAACTTTAAATAACTAGTTTTATTTTCTAAGATCTTCACACAACATATTACACTTGTTTCATTATAAACACAGATACATTAAGAATAAAGCATTGGGTCGTAAAGCATACATATTACAAAAAAACATTGTTTCCTTATTGGCCAACGTCTCATATTAATTCATTTATCCGTGGGACATTGCTATTTGAATGCATATTTCACATTATGATTTTTTGACTAAAATATATTGTGTGCATTGAAAAATGTAGGCCTAGTATTTTTTCATTTCAAACCATAGGCAAACAAAATGATGCAAGAAATTTATTATATTAAGCTAGGTTAAATCAATCTCGCAAATAACGTTACTTGTGATCAGCTGTTTGGGAAAATAAAAATATATGAATAATGTTCAGTCATGTGGGGCCAGAATCTCAGTGGGGTATACTAATGGAGGTTTTTCCTAGATTGTTTTCCTCTCGCAAATGCCGGTACACTTATTCTAAATATGATATATCTCATCTCTAAAACCATTCGCGTAATTAGTACATAAACGCATAACCCTAACGATTAGTAAGACATGGTGCTAGAAAAAAACACACAGTGTAGGCTATCGTCCGACACTTTAGCTCAGTTAGAAGCCTCTCTGGCTGCTAAGCTAAAAGCCCCTGGTTTGATTCCCGAAATGTTCAAAGAATGTATCATTGGTGAAATGTGATTTTTCTCCCTTCACAGTGATAAATCAGCTACGGGGCTGGGTGTTGTGTCTGTCCTAGGTTTAAGTAAGTTTAGAAGTCGTGTGCTGATATAATACTCACTCAGTTCAAAAAGTGAGCGTTATGTTAAATACCGCAAATGTATGAAAACAATTTATCATACTGACTTTTTATAGATCTCTCTAAACAAAAATGATTTACTGTTGATTTGTTTAAGAGATATGCAACTTTCTTTGACGAAGACTTGAATAACTGGTAAACTTCTTCATTATTGGTCATGTATGCAGTTAACTAATGAATTATGTTGACCATGGAATGTAATTCTCGGATTCAAGGATCGTCTTAAAAATTATACATAATTATTTTATAATTGTTTAAAGACAAACTCAAGCTTAGCTTCACTGACCCGTGTAATATACCAAGTATAATCTCTATATGGATATACCTGCTGTGCATGGGAAATAAAACATCCCACACTAACTTTCACAATGTTTCACTGAGCTTCTAACATTTTAACTCGATGTGTGCATTATCTAAAAATATACTGTGAACGCGCTATAATTAGTGATGGGTCTGTTCAAATCTTAATTTATTAACAGGAATCTGGCTTAGGTCTCTAAAAAGTAGGTTCTTAGTTCATAAGTGTAAAAAAATTGTCAATAAATACAACAATGGTATAATAAAAGTAATGTACAGACGCGCCGAGCGACAAATTGTGTAAAAGCTACACATATATCAGAAAAACGAAAACAAATAATCACAAATTACTCAAGAGTTTAGATTAATTTGTGTGATATATCTCATCTCTAAAACCATTCGCGTAATTAGTGAGGCTGAACGATACACGTGTTAAGGTCTGTGTTTTTATAGATTTCATAGCAAAAAAAATTTTTGGACAAAATATATAAAATATTGTTTCTGTACATACGTTTGTTAATTTTCTACAAATATATTGGCATTCAAACAGAAACTTACAAATAAAGAGTAAATATTCTACTTGAATTCCAAAATTCCAGTAAAAAATATTTTAGAACAGTTTAGATTATTATATCCGTTTGTATAAGATTTAATTAAAGGTATTACATGAATCAATATTATATTTATTTTGGCCAGAAAGGTTTTTTGTTATAAAAACTGTCAAAATATTTACCTTGACTGAAATTCCCTTCCATCCCACCTTAATTAGAATTTGGATCCACCCACTTCAGTGGCTGAAAGGTCTAAGGCGTTAGTATCGTGTTATACTGGCCTACTGATGATAGGGCGTTCCGGGTTCGATTCCCGGCCGGTTATACTAAGAGTAGTTCTTACTAAATGGTTCCCTATTCTTCCTTACATGCAAATGCGGGTAGATGACCTCCAAAATACTTCCTTTCTTATCCCTTCCTCATTAGAGTAGTTATCATTTTATAGCCTACGTATTAGACCACCTGAACAGGTAGTAAGGCGTGGGGATAGAAAAAAAAATGTTTCTGAGAACTTAAATATTTGGGCCCGAGCCGGTGAAATTTTGTAACCGACGCATCACTAGTTATAATAATGTTTCGTTACATATGTGTTTAACCAAATGTTTTCACGTGGTCCTTTGAGCTATTAATACAATATATGGTCAAATTCTGCCACTTTATTAAGATCATAGCACACGCACATCATATAAACAAATATATCCGAAATAGGAATTTTTTTTATAACTATATTACAGATCTAGCTACAAAGATTTTCGCTAGTAAGGTCTCAAATCCGCTGACACAATGACCAACATTTGGCAGTTGGCGGTCGGCCGATGTGGATAAACAAATGGTAAGATTGCGCACTGGACACAATGGGCCCACGGATGGCCGATAACGGTCAGGACTCCGCTGATGGAAGTTTTAGAAGGTGGGGTGTTGACTCTCAGCCTATCAGATCCCCTAACAATCCATCCTTTCGAGTCAGCTCTAATATAGTTTTGGAAAACACCATTTCATCATTTATGTGATAGACTACTATGGAAGCTGCAATAATTTAACCTTTAAGTAAATTCCGATACAGCATTTGGTGAACACAATGTCATCATTTCCATGGCAGAGTGTTTGGGAAAACTGCCGACCCCAAAATATAGCTGCATCTTATTTTCCACTGATTATATTAGAGTTGACTCAAAGGTTGGATTGTTAAGATGTTAAAGTAGCAGATCGGCTGTTTGTTTATTAGTTTGGGAAGATAGGGGTACAATCGGATTAGGTTTTTGTTAATATTAATCACATAAAAGAATGAGCTAATTATCAGGATTAGGGGCACACTTTTCAAACTTTGTATTAAATTAAAATTAATTAAATACGTGTAACTGGAAGCAACAAATCATCACGATCTTCCCCAATTATCGCCTCTCAAGCTGCCTTTTTGCCAAAGACCAACTGTGGCCCATTGTGTCCGGGGCTTTGAACTCTTTGTTTATCGTCTTTTCTCATAGTTTAAAGAAAATAATACTCTTACCTGCCTAAAATTTTGGAAACACAGCCATTGGAAACTTGAAGGATGCGTGATATGTCACAAGGCCTTGCTCCGGAATGCGCGAGTTCCACAATTTTCTGCCTGGTGGAATCCGGCAGGGGTCGGCCGCTGACGAACACCCCCCCTAGCTGGTTCACACCGCTGTGACCTGGGGCCATCACCAACACAGCAAAACTACAGTTCAGTCCGCTAGATGGGGTGTCGTGGATGAAAGGGGGGTCACGCACTGCATAGCATGGTTGGGTACAAAACTGAAAGGACGTGTAAAGGCTTAGGTAAGATTAGGTCGAGGAAGGTGTACTGTTCGTATGTAGTGTCTGAGGTCCGTTTTGTAAAGTCAAATGTGAGGCCTTAGGCCAAAATAATATGCCTTCTTTTACTTCTTCCAGATGCATAGGCCTACAGTCATGTATAAAAATAAACTATTGCGTCATCCAAAATATTATATAGTATGGCAATGACTGGTGAATTATAAGTTATTTGATTTAAAAAATAATAATTTGTCATAAACTATCGACATTTTTATACGATGCCCATTAGGCTTAATAAATGGATGATATTATAATGTGTGACTTTGAACATGCTTGTTTTGTAAAATCACTACTTTTTAAAACTCTTTAATAATGTCGATATAATAAATAATATGAAAAAATATGGAATAGGATTTTATTAAATATTGTGATAAAATTAACCTTACATAAATTCAAATTACTTTTCAAAGAAAGTTAATTATCAACACAATACGACTAAGTTTACATTTTTACAGATCTAAGAATTTGAGTTCAAACGGCTATTAAAGTATATAATTATTATTCTAAGAATTCAAGGCAAGAAGTTATGTATTCATATTTTGTCTCCAACAATATATTAATTTTTTAGTCTGGTGCCAACAATCGATGATCACTTTATTGGGTAAAATAATTGACGATCCATTCCAATTCTGTACTCAGACGGAAACAACCCTCCACGGTTGAATACGATGCATTCCAACACGATGGAAGAAAATAATAAATGCTTTTCAAGCTCACTGGAATGTGGCGTGATCCATTTTGAATAACAAGCTATTATTTGCTGGTCAGAGTACACCTTCCAATAGACATAGTGTATTGATTTTCAGTAGCAAACAATGGCTATGCTTGGAATTTAATCCAGTGAGCAATGTTATCTAACATTTTTAATGCTTAGGCTATATAAAAAAAGGATTAGCACATGGACGTAACTTCAGAAGAATGGAAATGTAATTTGGAGGAATAAAGAGAACCTGCTCACAAATACAATCATTTGTTGAAATATTTTGCTAAGCATACCTATTATTTTTGACGATTTAATTAAATAGTTAATGTATAACTTAACTTTCATTCTAAAGGCTACTGCTATATTTCTTTAAAAAAATATCCACATATGGATATTCTTTCATACATATCAGTGTATTTATAGTGATCGTAGAAACTATAGTGAGCTCTCATTGCTATAACTTTACCTACTTTCGTACAACCGGTATTATAAATATGTAGAACCATTTCAGAATGGTTGGTTCACAATCGTAAGCATAATGCACTAATTCACAGTTTAGTAGCGAGAGGGCATACTTTGGTCACAAAAAGTCTCGGGGCATTGTTGCAGAAATAACTGCTCGAGACAAGAAATATATCGAAGAGTTTTCGTACAGTCCTATTCTGATTGGGAGATAATTTTTTTGACAGTTAAAAAAGATACTAAAATAACTTTCATATACTCATGCTTAATTGCATGGGATTTACAGCTGCCATTTTGACATATAATCAGGGTTGACTAATACATTTTTAATAAAAGTTGTTCTTACCAAAATTCTAATATAATTATATTAATATAACCTATAGCTAAAATATTAAATACATAAATTCTTTTAAGTGTTTACCTATACTAAAATGAAATTAATTATATACTGTTAGCTATATTTCAAATATGAATTTATAAAAAATAAATATCATGTTAGGATCTTCATTTTATGTATACTATTTCTAAAAAAAAGGTATAGCTATCTAAATTGTTTTGTTTGCTTACTAGCTAAAATACAAGCAAAGGGCAGGTACAGGTTTTATTAATAATATCACTTTAATCTGTTTTAATATTAATATATCTTTAACTTAAGAAGGAATATTGAAGGGGGTTACTAAAAAGATAATTTAACTAATGGGAATTTTCCTCTAAAAAATATTAAAAACTACTGTGTGAAAATTGTTAGCTCAATTAAGACATTTAGGATTGACTATAATCAGACACTTTATCTGCGGGAAAGCCTACCGGCCATGATCTAATAATTTAAGTTATTAGTTATGGTGTTCTAATCTGCGCTCCCCAATCTATATAAAATAACTCAACCCTCCCCTTTCTATCCTTTCATTTCGACTCTAAATAATTTCGAGCAGTCCCAATGAACTTGCGCCCTCCTCTACAAATCTCTGGGCCGCATTCCTCTCTGTAATAAAGGCGGTGTGTTATTGGTGTTGTTCGGTGACACTAATGTCCCTGTAGGGGCTAGTTAATGGACTCTTCCCTCCAGTGTTTTACAGCTGAGCTAGCCAGCAGCACCCATTGTCCTGCCCTCTCGGGGGAGTGGAGAATACAGGACAGTATTTAACGCCGAAGCTGAGGAAATGGGGAGGAGAGGGGGCAGAATGTCTATATGGAACGCGTGGTTAGTCAAGATTTCTCTAATCAATTAATGCCGTCCGAAGAGCGTCTTCTTCATTCAGGTTCCAAGAACTGTTATCTCCCGGGTTTTTTTTTTCTTTCTAGGGGTTTGCACTTCTGACTCTTGACCGGAGGTTGGACTTTAATCCTGGATGGGCTCAGAAAAGATGGAATTTTCATAGTAGCTTCACATCCTACTTTAAGTTAGGAAATTTTGCCAAGTGCTAGGACATTTAATTAAAATCTCGCCATTTATTTCTTGTTTCTTTTTTAATTATTAAGTTTAACACGCGGGTTTTTAACGGCTCAACCTGATAATTTAGTTAGTTATATAAACATATATTATTGCTTTAAAATGTAGAATACTATTCTATGAATATTTATGGATTATTGAGTATGATTGTAGATTGATCTAGCTTGCAAATATTTATAAATTAAATTAAATGATTGATCATGAATTTAGATCACTCTAGCTTGTAAATATTTATAAATTAAAACACATTATTTAGTATAAATGTAGACTGCTCTATCTTGGATTATTTATTATAATTTATTTAGTATGATTTTAGACTGCTATAGAGTGATAAAACTAACCAACCTGCCATCATATTTGGTTCCCGAGCAATCTGTTTTAATTAGTTAACCCGAGTCGAGCTGAGGGAAACACCTCTATCCAAGCGTCGACAAGTCTTGTTGTTGGTGTGAGGGGCCAGGGATGAATAGCGGGTATTTAGTGACAGGACAGGGGCTAGGTCATGGAAAGGG
Organism: Timema bartmani; assembly: GCA_902151455.1. Taxonomy (NCBI): domain Eukaryota; kingdom Metazoa; phylum Arthropoda; class Insecta; order Phasmatodea; family Timematidae; genus Timema; species Timema bartmani. Next base: position 104,325 of record CABFWB010001861.1, on the reverse strand, counting down.
ATGTGTGGTTGGGTAGGGGGAAAGAGAGGGACTTTCCTACCGGTCCCCTGAGAGCAAGCGGTATGCGGTGAGACGCTGGCGACGAGGAACCGACGCTCAATGCGGCGCGACCGCCCATTTCAGGAACAGTGGGCTATCTCCACAAAAATGTTTTTTTTTGTAATGAATTTGTTGTGCTTTTTATTACAGCTCAAATTCATTAGGAGAGCCCTTTTAGAAAACATAAACATAATTTATGAACTACATTGCTAACATTTTACTATATTATCAATAATATTTTTAGGTTTTGTTTATATCTAGCAAAAGTGACAGCTTAATATCATATAATTTAACGTATGAATAAATTAAATATATCTAGCTTTCTTTTCTAGCTGTCAGATAAGGAAGGCCCTTCAAATGAAATTGGACTGTATTACGTTTTACGCCCCAGTGCCAGCACAATCGATGAGAGAATTAAATTATTCAACCTAAGGAAACATTATGAGAAGGGACAATTTTAAATAAATGCACCAGGATTTCGTTTGAGAAGTAGATGTGAAACACACTCACTAGTGACCCCGGCTAAAACTCGAAGTCACAGGGGGCAGCTACCGTGTTATTTACATAAATATCTATCTCCAAACAAATATTGTTGCATTTTCTTAAAATTCACCGCCTTAATTTTGTTTCATTTGGTTGACTAGAAGGAGTGACATATCAGCTCATCATTTGCGAGCTTGATTTTGACCCGGAAGACCAATAATTAAACTCAGGTCGGATATATTGAGGGTGGTTTCCACACAATATGGTTTTATATACCCTACCCAGGATTATACGGTTGCAATAATTTTGGTCTAAAGGTTCCAGGTTGGATTCCAGGAAAGGTAAATGCAATAGCGAATACTTAGGGAAATTGGGTTTTCCCTTTCACAGCTATGAATTAACTGTCGGTAAACTGGATGCTGTGTATGTTTTATAAATAATTTGGTTTTAAGTCATGTTTCGATATATTCAGTCGATTCTTAAAGTGCACGTGAAATAAAATACAGTACTATTCATTCTTACTCACCCCTTAAATTAGGCCTATGTCGCTATAGTCTTGTGTTGAATACATCTATAGAATAGTCTTTAAATAGGTTGACACACAAATAGCCAAAACACTGACACCAACAGACACAGACACTGACAGGACACATACACTAACAGACACAGACACTGACAGAACACTAGCACTAACAGACAGACACTGACAGGACACATACACTAACAAAACACTGATACTAACAGGACACTGACACTAACAAGACACTAACACTGACATGACATTAACAGGACACTAGCACTAGCAGACAGACACTGACAAGACACATACACTAACAAAACACTGATACTAACAGGACACTGACACTAACACTAACAGGACACTGACACTAACAGGACACTGATACTAACAGGACACTGACACTAACAGGACACTAACAATGACAGAACACTGACATTAACAGGAAAAACTTACAGAACACTGACACTAACAGAACAATAGAAATTACAGAATACGTACACAGACAAAACAGTGGCACTAACAGCAAAATTACACTAATATAACACTAATAAAACACTTTGAGAACACTGATACTAAAAGAAAATTAACAAAACTCACAATGACATAGCAATAATACTAAATACCACTGACACTAACAAAATACTGACATCAACAGAACACTAACAGAAAAGTAACACTAAGAAAACACTAACACTAAGATTACACTAACAGAACACCGACACTAACAGAAAACTGGCACGATCACAACCCTAACAAAACACTAACAGAACACTGACACTAGCAGAACACTGACACTAACATATCTTATAATTATACTGTTAGTATTATGAATAAATCTATTTAATAGTTACAAAACTTACTAAAACAAATTACATATCTTTATACGTCCAGTCATGTTATCTGATCAGCCACTATCATTTTTAAAATATAATATTAGTTAATTAAAAGCTCTTTACTATCTTAAAGTGCGTGTGGCATGCTATGTTTCCCAGTAATAATATTAACGACCTTTTGACGAAAGAAATAGATGTGCTAGCTTAAATATTTCTGAACCAAAAAGCAAGTCTATACAATAAAAATTGAATTTAAAATTGTAATGCTATCTTCTCAATATGTTACCTCAAGGTAATTTTTTTTAGCACCGCGTCTTACTACCCGTTCGGTTTATAGGATTAAATGATATAAATAAATAAAATACCACATATTGGTTCTAAAGATATATCAATCAAACAACCAGCATTATTACCCAGAATCGGTAGGCACGCGGACAAAACGTCAAGCTTGTCAGGGTTTAAATCATTGGCTGGTGAACTGCGGATGTTTTTATCCAAATAGTGTTCCGTTATTTCTCCACGCAGGTACGCAGGTGTACATTTACTCTCTATTTTACCTTATTCATCCTTACCCTATCGGTGACGCTAGATGCGTATAAGGCGGACGGATAGTAAGACGCATTGCACCAATCTATAATAGTAAAAATGAGGTGTGTGTGTGTGTGTGTGTGTGATGCCCAGCCAAATCTATGGCACGCACAGAGATCTGAAATTTTTAACATAGGGGGATAGAAGGGGGTCCGAATGCACCTTGAAGCCGGATTTTTAAATTTTTAATTAGGCTATTTTTATAAAATTTTTCAAGAAAATATTTTAAAATTTGGTTTAGAATTACGTTTCAGAGATAACGTTTAAAAATGAAATCAGGCACCATGGGAGGAGGGAGCTTATATAATTCTTATACCACAGTGGGTCACGGGCAGCGCCGTGCGGGATTGTTAGTAGTAAATATAGTAACCTCACATTAGCCTATGGAAGGAACCATACTGTCTAGTGTGGACATAAAAAAAACCCTTAAGAAAATACAAACACATATATATTTTTGTTAGCACCACGTCTTATTACCCGTTTGGATTATACGCCTATGTACCGTACTAATTACACTAATGGTTTTATGGATTAGGAAGGTCATATTTATAGGAAGTGAACCCACATTTGCGTAGAGAGAGAGTGGAAAACTATTTTGGAAAAACTACCCTCAGTACACCCGTACGAGATTCGAACCTTGACCTCGCCGTCATCGGAAGTCTACTCTACTGTGAGCGTAGCGCGTTAGACCACGCGGCTACCGAAGCTGATACAAACCTATTAGTTTGTTTCCAACAATTATAACATTTTACTATTTTACTGGTGTTATTGTATAGGTATTGATAATATCTATCAAAATTGGCAGTTGCAGATCATATGAGCTGACGTATGAGCATGTGGTAGTAGATCTATTAAATTATTTAGCCGTCAGATAAGTTTCTTCACATGAATGAAAATATGGACTGTAGAGGGTTGTTACACCCCGAGCTTGTCTCAACAAGTGGTTGTTGCGTTGTACAGAATACGTGATATGGCTGGATGTATGACGACGCTTCAGCTAGGCTACACCACATTGCCTCCTGTTTCCGGGGCTTTCAACCCCTCCCCCCTAGATCACTCTCTCATGTTCCGTATTACAGCCTCCTTCCCTCTCCCAACATCGCTGTCTCTTCAGTTCTCTAGAACTAATGTTTCACATGGATCTAAATTGGGGATGCTATCAAATCTCAACTTGATTTCCAAAAACGGATTTTTTATCTATAATATTATTTACAAAAAGGTGGTACGCTCTCCCCCGGGGGTAGGTGAAAGATTCCATAGGGGGTACGCGACGTACCACTTAAATTTATTTATCATAAAACATATATTAAAANGGTGGTCTTGGGGTAATGTGCTCGTCTCAGGATCCGATGTTTTTGGGTTAAAACCCGGCTGGTGCTGACGGATTTTTCTTGGGCGATAAAAATCCGTGGCACAGCTTCTTTCGGAGGGGAAGTAAAGCCGTTGGTCCAATATCGATTGTGGCATGTAAAAGATCCCTGCAGGGCTATTGTGTACGTAGATCGGCTCGAGTGTTGGTATCGACACTTTCCGATAAACCACGGGTAAAAATACAGTATGAGTGATTCTTTACGTACCTCGGTATTGGCACGGTATTGATCCCGAATGTTTCCAACAAGATCTAGTTACTCACATAGTGACTTCACTATTTGCTAAAGTTGGCAACATGTATTACCCAAAGCTAATAGCGCCTTGCTTACATTTCTTTCTTGTTTTTAGTAGAGAACGCTTTAAAACTCACCTTATTTTTCTTTAAACTTTAAAATAGAATATTATGAATTAGTTTGGAACAATTATTAAATCTTTACCGTTTATTTAAAAGTTGTTACTTTTAGTTTATATATGTGGTCTTATTTTTTTTATAATCTTAGGAGTGTTTTATTCAAGTTTATGTTAGATTTAGTTTAATATTTTATCACTTTAATATTCATACTATTTTAATTCATCTACTACCCTTGAACGTATGTTCAACGTATGTCTCAAAATAAAGAAGAAACGTAATCATTTTAGATTATACTATTTCATTATCTTATAAACATTATTTAATAGTATTAATAGTAGCTTAAAGGTAGTAAAATTAAGTCTCTTTTAGATACTGGTTATCGAAAACATGTTGACTAGGCCTACTTATAAGAATACAAATTAAATACTTAGTCTCCAGTTTGGCCTAGGCGTAGACCCAAGTAACTATGGGAAATATAATATTATCTTTTCTAACAACAAACTACGCACTCGCATTCGTTGCCTAGCTACTCTTCTTATTAATATAATTAATTCAAGGTGAGCTAGAGCTTCCATTTCCAATGTTTTAAAACTAGGCCTAACGTGAAAATAATCTAACCTAAAAGAGTTTGATAAAACACACTGTTCATCTCATTGTCTAAACCTAACCTAACACTTACAAACAATAAATATAAGTGAAACAAAGTATTTTATGAGCAACTTTATTAAAAAATGAATAAAAATAACACTTTAAATTTACTAGACGCTTAAAAATCTCTTAAATAAACAATACTATAGCAAATTATAAAAAATATATTTAAATCAGCGAACGTTAATGAAAAACTATGAACAAAAAACTAAAACCAGGTAAAACTATTATACAAATACAAAACACATCACTTTAAAACTATTAAACACACTAATGAATAAATTGGAAGATATATGAAAATCTGAGAAAAGAATATCAAGATCCATTTATACAGATCGGAACGTTAACAGAAGGGGTAGGTAGACCCGTCGCTTAACTTCTCAACAATCATCGGTCCCGTTCCGTTGCTGGTTTCGTCCACCGAGCGTACACAATCACACTTGCCGGGAACTACACGCGATCGTTCCAACCGATTTTGGAAACCATTCCGATGTACGTACGCAATAGCCCTGATGGAAAGTATGGGAAAATACCTTTCCCGACCAAATAGGCCCTTTTCGCTCTTACTCATAAAAATTATCGCATACCGATGAAATCACTTGGTTCAGAAAGTGAACGCTAAGCCCCTCAAATAAACCAAATAAGTCTGATAAACAAATCATCAGATTTTGACTTATTGCTAGTCTTTTATAAGACTTTTTTCCCCTCTGTTACGACTTTTTTTTAGTTAAACACTGAAACTTTAATCAAATTCGAATCGTCCGTCTATAATCTACAACATGCAGTTTTTTTTATGAAGAGCTGTAAGGGGTACGTTGGTCAGGCCATGGACCCAAAAGGAGTGTGTGACAGTCGAAAGTTTGGGAAACATTGTAAATAGCATCTAGGCCAGGCTACATATCAAAGTTGTAAAGTTTTATAGAAAATTTACAATGGGAATGTATCCATTTTTAATCTATTTATTTTTTTGACAATTTTTAATGCAATTATATTATTTATCTTTTTTTTTTGGTAGCGATAGCGATAATTTTGGCTAGAAGTTAGTAAGCTCTATTGAAATAAGCAACACTTTAATTAAATAAATTGTGCTCAAACCCCTGGACGGACGAACCACCTCCGTCTGGTGATGTGCTTCCGCACTGACCAGCTGTAAGTTATGGATTACCAAATGATCCATTAATACTTTCAGGTTTTTTTTTTATTATTGCCGCGTTGTACAAACATCCAATTGCCTTCCTTCCCGCACGGCCACCAACAGGTCGTCATTTCAAACTTCTGGCCCGAGGCGGCCGCTCTGTCCGTTCCACTAGTCGGTACGACCCTCCTACGTCAAGTGTCTGGACGCGAACCGCTGACCCCCCTCCCCCCCAACCTTCTATACTATACTAACGCAGTCTGGAGGTGACGTCTAATTCAGTACCGCAAACAAACGGTTCAGATCTACCCTTCGTATTAAAAGAGACTGGGATGTTATATCCAATTTTCATAGGACGGAACCTTATCTGACGACTAGAGATATTACTAGATCAACTTTCATGTAATCACGTCAAATCATGTGACCTATTGCTGTCAATTTTGATAGATATTATCAAAACCTACATAATAATATAGTTATGTGTTATCAATGTTAACCGCAAAAAGGAGTTTGTACTTTCTGAAAGGCGCTTCTTATGAAAATATATCACCACCATTGCATACTTTTGGAATTCAAGCTCTGACCTTCAGGGTCAAAGTCAAGTGCACCACAAGGTTACTAATGGAGGGATGTTTAGGGAAGATTTTGTGATCAAAATAACAAGTATTAAGTTTGTGTTTAAAGGTCAATCGCTGAAGTTCTAATAATTGTGCTGTTTTTTTTAAATAATGTTGATCATGGATTTAAAAATATATATTTAGATACTAAAATTCTTTCTCGCTTCTTTTTGATCGTCCCCCAAACTCCTGTAACACACCGGTTGAAAAATGCTGGTCTAAAGCGTTAATCTCACACTGCAAAAGGTCGCCGTCGACCTAGGAGTTAAGGATTTTAATCCTAACCGGATTTACTAGAGGTGGTTGTTCATGTGTGATTTTACTATACTCATTTCAAGACATGAGTGTTTTTTTGTTTCCCGTCTTACTACCTGTTCAGGTTGTACGCATATGCACTAACTACGCTAATGAGTTAGGGATGAAGAAATTTACCCTCATTTTCGTGGAGTGAGAGTGTAAAACAATTTTGGTAAACCACGATCAGTACACAGGGCTGGGTTTAAACTCTGATCTCACTGTCATCGGTAGTATAGTCTAACACCAGAGTGACGTCTTGGATTATGTCACCACCGAAGCATGTACGAGGGTGTTCTTTCTCTCAAAACTACCCTCTTTATTCCTATCCCCTAGATCAGGGGTCGTCAACCTTTTTGGGCCCCGATCGACTTACAAACTTATTAAAAGTCTAAGGATAATTAATCGTTTCTCCACTCTACTTTAATTTTTTTGAAGTGTCTCTCTTATCCTTAAATTAAATATTTCCCCATACAATTATGTCCACCCCTTTAGATAAAAATATATGAAATAAGTTAAATGTAATGTGCATTTTCATATTAAACTATTTAGGTTTCTTGTATCATTACCAATCAGTCTGATACCTTGGCTCATTCGGTAGCATGTCTGTTTACTTAATTAAGGGTCCCGGGTTCGATTCCTGGAACGGCAGAAAAATTTATCTTTGATGAGATATGGGTTTCCCCTTCCCAGTGATTGATTAACTACCGGAGAACTGGATGATGTGTCTGTCTTAGATTTAAGTTAGTTTATAAGTAGTGTGCTGATATAATAAGTTGGTTCAGAAAGTGCACGTTAAATAGGCCAACCTCAAATAAATTAAATCGAAATGAAATCATTACTGATTAGATCAATCAGAGCAATTAATTTTGTCACACTCAAATATTATTAGAAATCAATTGATATATTTGTGAGTTTTAGATAATCTAAGATTGACTTTTTATTACAATGTAGTTTTCTTACCCGATGGACTGAAAACTGTCACAACCAGTCAATTGTGATCAATCAGTTGCCAAACCTTGCTCTAGCTAGATGAGGTCATTAATAAATTATTGTGGTAGATGTACCAATTAAGGTGAAGATTTGGAAACGTGGGAAAGGGTCAGCGTGTTTGCATTTTTTATAACTAAAAATTGTTTTGGCCAAATTAAATAAAATATTGCTTCAGTATAACCATAGAGTTTAATTTTATTCACATGGTGATATCAACAATAATTGATGAATATTTGTCATGAGCATAACAAAATAAAATGATAAACTTTATATATTAAGAGAAAAAGTTGTCATTAAATTCCAGGATAACATTGACGGATATTCAAGAAATGTTGATATCACCATGGGAAGAAAACTATTTTCTATGGTTGTATTGAATCTGTATTTAATTTGTTTTTATCAAAAAACTGTTTTTGATATAAAAACTGCAAAAACACATATCTTTTCTTGCGTTCCCTATATTACTACCTTAATGATCTGTGTCATTTTGGAATGTAAAGTACGATATATTTAATTTTATGGAATAACTTATTGTCCTTGTAAATAGTCTCGTCATAAAGTCGTCACAGCACAAGGAAGTAAAACGATCAGAAGGATATTCAGAGGGTTCCAGAGGTGGTCTTTAGAATGAGCGAGCGTTGAGGTAACTGTAGTTCTTCCGTGTGATTGGGTCAGAGCGGTGTGAAAATCAAGCTAAGAACTGATTTCGTCAACACCGTGACCCCCCCAAGGATAGAAAGGTATCATACCCGACTGGCGGAAGATTTTTTAGAAATGTGATAGTTCTTGAAAATTGCTTCGTCTCTTTAAAAAAATTTTACTTACCTTCTTATTTGTTTGTTTTTGCTATTCTTTTTTAATATCAACCAATTAAAGTCTTGCAAATAAAACATTTTTAGTTAACCATACAATATTATATAGCACATTTCTTGAAATGGTAGTATAAGAATATTTTAGTTGCCATCCATTTCTACCTAAACAGTTTTAATTTAAAACTTAAAGCATTTGAAACCTATATGATTTTCAATGATTATTGGTTTTGTTCATTTTAAATAAGCCATTAAGATTTTCATACTCAAGTAAAACCTACTTTAATTATTTTTATTTTATAGAAACACTAGAAATAATTTGAGTTTCAAAGAATAGTTTGATATTTTTTAAACATCTACCAGTAAACATTTATTTAGGGGAACAACTAACTAAAATTGTAAATTGAGATTTAATATTAAAACATATCAATTTTTACCAAAGTTATGTATGCTATGAACATTCACACGTTAGCATATTTTTATTTTATTGGAAGTATCATGATCCTAAATATTATATCTATGATACTGACAGATAATATTAAGTTTTTCAATAATATTAAATAAAGAGACACTAAGCAGTTTTGTGTGAACAAAGCCAGCCGGACATGACACCCTGTTTTGCTAGTTGCTCAGACGGCCGCTTGAAGCGCTGCTGTCTGCTCAACATGGCGCTGGAAACAGGCTTCAAATACAGATAATACAACACAAAGAATTATAAGCACTCTCAAAACCACAATTAACATAGAACCACAGTGAGTGGGACATTTCAAGAATGAATTCTATAGTCTAAAGATAATGTCTACGTTAGGCACATGTGAGATTAAAAAAACAAATATTCGTAACTTCTAGAAGCATAATTATAGACAGTGTACCGTATGTGATAACTTATATCAATTATTATTAGTGTTTCTGATACATTATAGTGAGCAGTGCATTCAGTTTAAGTAAAGAATTATATAGAATAAATAACAACGAACCAAACATTTCAAAACATACTACAGCGAATGTATTTCACCAAACAAGCTGGTGATTTAATGTTATATATGTATTTAATACAGCGATAATTTTGAAAAGAATACACAAGCACGAACATACATAAAACTAACAACCAATATATCTATTTAAACTGCCCTTTTTTAAAAATCTGAAACGTGATCGACCTAAGCCTTAATATATTCTAGAGTAGTTTCATCATAATTTTTATGGTATTTAACGACAAAAATTAGAAATGCCATTACTAATTTTAACGCAGTTGTTTGGTTAATAAATTATAGTTAAACTGATTACGCATACGATCATAATACATAACTGAATAATACCACTAGCTAAACTTAGTTTGTGGATATATTTATTTATTCAGCTTATGGTCAATCTTACAAATCGAGAGTTACCTGTAGGTCTACTAATCTAAGTCTAGATTATCACAAGAAGATGGCTAACGCCTCTCGGATAATATAACGATGAACAAATAAAACCAACCTAAATTGTTATCCTCTTTATCAGACGACTTTAAGCCCCCGGGTCTAAACAATTATACACACAATATATGTCTAGTGATACATTAGTAGGTATAAAAACTGTTACAAATGTTGGGTAGTTTTATACTTATTTGTTTAATATTTACTCAGAAATGTTGTGGCTTGAGTAATTGCTCATCATCATTCTTTAATTAGCTAAAAAAATTCTACTATCATTAATAAAAACAAAAGCAACACTAAGCACATTTTCAAGTCAACACAGCTATACATTAAAACGTTAGGGGTATATTTTCAGATCTAGGCCATTCAAAACTTAAAATATGACTTTATTCCTCTGTATTAATACTATAATAAAATAATATTATACCTTACGCTACATAATCAGCACAAATTAAAACTAAGATACTACCCAAATTTGAAGCTTTAATCATGATAGAGCCCCTTTTTTTTTCAGATCTGTTCTAAAATATAAATATTCATAGACGTTAAGTATAACTAATGTAAATATAATAATATTATTTAGTTTTAACAATATTTCAATGTAAAACTACGCATATTGAGGTATTTGAAACAACACGTTTTAAATCGTAAGTGAGTTTGGTATTGGGTTGTATTCAGTGACATTTTAAGTGTTTTTTTTAAATTTTCATTAGGATTAACAATAATCCATATGTTTCCCACAAAAGTATGTAGTAATGGGATAGTGGTATGTTATGTTGAATCCTAAGTACATTAGATACACACTTTATTTTCGCTCTCAGATTTACTTCAACATAAAGAACCCTCTATATGAATATCAAAAATCAACCCGCACTGATGGTCACGTGGTCTGTGGAGTTGGGACCGTTGGATATGGAATGATTGAGGCCTAAATGCTGGTCGAATATAATGGGTTATCTACATGTGAATTATCACTGTATATTTAAAATGCGAAGTGATTCCTTTTTTAAACTATCCCAAAATTTCTACTCAATGAAAATCAACAGTTTTTAAAAAACAAATCTTATGCCAAAAATTAATAATGAATTTCCAAATTTTACTTAAGAGGAATTTTTTTAATATATTTACCAATGTTAAGCGATTCCTTTCAATAATGATTCGGTAAGTTATTCCCAACCAATATTAATATTTTTTTAGAATTAAGAGAATATGCTCAAAAATATAAAGCTTTAAAATTATGCATATGTGGCGAGTTTTTAATTCACAATTAAAATTAGAACCAAGATTAACTGAATTTGTAATTTATATTTCTAAAATCTTAAGGTTATAGTTGAGAGCTGTCATTGCAAACTAGATGCATGATGGATGTGTCAATGGGTCAGTTCACTAGTAAAATTAATTTATGGCCGATTTGTTAAACTTATCAATAATTAATATTTTAGCAAAATAATACACTCGTTTTAAAATAATGTATCATTCAATACAGACCTTAGAACAAAAGGTGAGCTATAACTTACATTTGTTTTGTTTGGAATAAAAGTTTATTAAATTCAAACATATTTCTTTGCGGCCACCTTTAATAACATTCTACTTTGTTATTTGCCTTATTTTATTGGTGTTGATTATATATCTATCAAAAGTGACAGCTTTAGATAACATGACTTGATTTATGAAATTGTTTTAGTAACTTCAGTAACCATATAATAAATACTGATTTTTATACCAAAATCAGCCTATATCAACTTATTATATAAACTCACTTTGGTGGCAGCATGGTCTAAGGCACTACTCTCGCAATAGACTCGTTTTCCGATGATGGGGAGATCGGGGTTCAATCCCACTGGATGCACTGAGGGTTTTTATAATTGGTATTCCAATAAACCTCTACGTAAACGCTGGTGCAGTTTCTCTAAATTCAAACTTCCTCCTTCTTAGCATATTAGAGGAATTAGTGCATAGGCGTACAACCCTAACTAGTAATAAGATGCGGTGTTAAAAAAAATCCTTATTATAAGTGAGCCATGGATTTACATCTGGACCAGAAATCAACCTAGTTAATAATTAATACCTGCCTCGGTAGCGTAGTCGGCTAACGAGCTAGTCATGTTGAGCTAGACTGCCAAGGTCTGCGAGATCGAGGTTCGAATCTCGCTTGGGTGAACTGAGGGGAGGGGTTTCCTAAATGGTTTTCCACTCTCCTTCCACGCAAATGCGGGTTCACTTCCAATAAATTCAACCTTCCCAGTTCCTAATCCATTAGCGTAGTACTTAAGTGTATAACCTGAACGGTTAGTGAGCGCGGTGCTAAATTAAAAATTTAATCTAATATTCTTAGCACTAATAGCCAAGATAATTATGACCCATTATAACACATTTTCAATGTAAACACAGCCACTATACCCTAATTACCAAACCCTATTTTCATAAAAGGGCCTTCTCACTAAAATTGGACTGTAGAATGCCCTTGTTGTTCTCGAACCAAGCCATCTTGAACACGGTGTTTTCGGTCAAGTGAACATTCAATGGCGGCAAGTCGGCACTCCTAAACCCACCTCTATTCTTCCCCCTTCTCCTTTTAGCATCCTTTGACAACAATACCACCCCAATAATATCTATCCCCCACCCTTTCGGCCCTCTTAACGATCATGATGGATATAATACAGCTACAATGTTTACAATCCATAAAACCTTTCATAACTGGCTGCCCCTTCTGCTAGATCGGTACAGCCTCTCTACAATCTACAAGCCTCTTCAAAAGTAATGCAACACATCCAGCCAGAGAATAGAATATTACACATTTTCTTTTACCTCATTTAAACTACCCGTCACCAGCATGGCGTAATTCTCACAACATACTGGATTGCCGGTGGTGGGGAATTCGAATGCCGGTCGGGTATGCAGAGGATAATTTATTTTAGTTGGTTTTCCACTCTCCCTCCACGAAAATGAAGATATCTTTCCTATAAATACCATTAGTGTAAGTCAGTGTTACCAAGTCTATAGTCTCTAGCGATAGTACATGGACCTGAAATGGATTGTATTTTGACCGGTAGGATACTACTTTCTGCGATTTTTATAAAAAAACATAATTAATGTAAAATTTGTTACTAGATAGCAGGGCCAAAGGATATTAGTTTTAGAAAATATCCTGAAATTGGATTGTACACGTGGTGAAATTATATCATAAGTAGCATTCAGATCGTACAGTTGGCAACGCTCTCGTTACACAGAAGGCTATCCAGGGTACAACTATGTAGGTTGCCTACACGTACCCGCAAGGAGATGATGTGATCATTGTGAATAAGAAGGTGTGGGCCAGTGGGAGTTTTAAAACTATCTTAAGCCCAATTTACCAACCCCTGGTGATTGTTGGGATAACTCCCCTTAAGAGAAAAATACCCAAGGTAACCGGGACCCCTAGGATCGTGGCCAGGTGCACTGACCACTAGACCATGGGGTCAGATAGATGGTTAGTAAGATGCGTTATATAAAAAACTCGGAGCTATTTTAACATACAATTACACTTAGAGGTGGGGGTAGGGAAGAGAGATTTGAGAGGAAATGCACCCGTATTAGCGTGGAAAGGGTGTGGGAATATAATAGTTAATAATCATGGGTTAAAATTTACTCCCAATACACCCAGCTAAGATTCAAACCTCTATATCTCCGTCACCGGTGATGTATTCTATTGCGAGAGTGACGCCTGAGAGGCTTAGACCATGTGACCAGCAACGTTGACGATATTATTTGCCCTCTTATTATCAGCACAGGTTCTATTAATTAACTTGCACGTTATAAATAAATTAGTCACGTCAGCTCATGACTTACAAACCAACTTAACTCTAAAGCAGTCGATATACAATCGGACACACACACACATATATATATATTGTGGATACTTGGATCAGATATACAATCGGACACACACACACATATATATATTGTGGATACTTGGATCAGAGTTTTAAATTTGTTGTTGCTATGTTGGGAATTGAACCGGGGCCCTTAACTTTGTGACCAAAGGTGCTAATGACTCACTTTAATTTTGTTAATATTTCAAGGTAAGTTTTTTTATAGTTGACAGCATCTACCTACTAATATAAATTCCATGTTTGAATCCAATCAAAATCCCCAAATTTTCACTTAGAATTTATATGTGTTTAATTTCTCAAAGTGTCGATTAAAAGGATTGGTTGGTTATTATTTTGCTTGTGAATATAAGTAGTTATTAACTAAACAATTGAGACGCAAGTGGAGAAAAAATTAATCTTGCTTTAATTTGATATAAAAGAGAAAGTAAATTAAAGGAATTTTACCGAAGTCCTCCTGATAAAGAAGACCTAGTTATTTGGATAATACTGTTAAGGTTGATGATTCAAACATTTCCTTAACAACTTTGACTTTGAAATACTTTGTTGGACCTTTTCCTCATGACTTCCAAATTTATTCTTCTTCACGTAGTCTTAATAAGGACTAGAACCCTGACCTCACCTCCAACATACCAGGTTAAATGATTTTATTTATATGATATACACACCGATGCGACTATGAGAGATGTATTGAAAAATAACTTGGTAAAGTCGTATAGTACCAGACATGGCTAGAGTCTCGATAAGTTAGGGTTTACTATAAGCATCCTCTTAGGTCCTTGCAGACAATGGTTAGTTGAGGTCGCTCCATTGAGCTACATGGATCGCACGAGTGTTTGTGTAATCTCGGTGCTTTGTTTCTTTGTATCAACTACATTTTCAAGTCTTCTCGCTCCAACACGGTTACGTACAGTTGGTTTGTTTATTAAATACACAGTAAAGGTCAAACTCAAAATTAAGTTATGATATTAATTTGGTTGAAAAGGAACATATTCTAATAATGTCTGCCAGTATGTTATTGCCATGCAGATCGGCTAGTACCGGACATGGTTCTTTCGGTCAGTACCGGAAAAACTAATGAATGTAGAGAATAAATTTATGAGCACTAATGACAATTAATTCTAAGTTTCAAATAAAAAAACTATTATTAAGTTAGGTAATATTACTAAAATTGGGTAATTTACAAGTCTTTCGGTTTTATTTATAGGTATTTTTCGTTCAGGTTAAATGATTTTGTAATTTTACACTATGCCAAAATTAAAGAAAAGGAAAAAAGTAGGCTTGCGTGTAATGGAAAGAAGAGAACATTAAACCAGCTGAAGATAATGTTTTAAGTAATACAATTACATTAAAACAGGTTCCAAATATATATTTTGTATCTAAAAGCTCTTTAGGAGACAGTGGTCAAGCTAAGATTAGGTATTGAAATGAAATTAGGTCATATCATGGGGAGATTTAAACCTAATTTCTCGCCAAATTTTGAAGATTAGCTTGTAGATCACATAAGAGATCTTAGTAACTGTTTGATGCCACTGAGCCGTAAGGAGTTTGGAAAGTTGATTATTGATGTAGCCGAAGCCTTAAAATCTTATCAGCATTTCAACAAGGAAATTAAATCCCTGGTTGTTTTATATTATGTCATAATTTATTCAGGTTATTTGGTGTTTAGACACATTTTGATATCCATCTTTTATATTATGTCATAATTTATTCAGATTATTTGGTGTTTAGACACATTTTGATATCCATCAATCTTTTTTTTATATCTTGTAGACTAGAGAGATCGGAAATGGGGGTAGCAATTATATGTATGCATGGTAAATATCCTAGTTTGTAATTATTGTTTAAAACTTTTCTCATGAGAGCACACGAATGTTAATGTATTCAAAATGTTAACATTAGAATTGATTCATTCTTTGTTTTGATATCCTTGCCGGTTGGTATTTATTTTTTCTCATCGAGCGTTATTATTCATAGCATTATTTAGATAGTTACTGGAAACCATTGCAATGAGTTAGTTCTCCTATCTGCAAGGGAGCGGGCGTTCTGTGGCCCTTTGGTGAGCACGTGCTTAAACAGGAAGGGGAAAAAAAGGGGGGGGGGGGATTTGTTTTACACTCCCAGC
>CABFWB010001861.1:60179-85055 GCA_902151455.1 Timema bartmani | reverse complement strand
AAAAAAAAAAATCAACTACCTTAGAATTTTCCGTTGGTAAATTTAAAAATGACACCTGGACACGTTACTCGATCCCTGGACCATTATCTTAGAACACCAATGCTTTACCACTGAAATATATTCAAGTTTGGTCCCGTGCTCAGGGTCATTTTTCACTCATAGTTTAGAGACAGTACTTTTCCAATTTATGAATATTATGCGGCTATATCCGTACCCTATAATATTATTTCGAGATTATAAGCTTCGCTAATCCCGTACAAATAATTGTACAATTGTTAGTTTTCTTCCATATTGAAATTTTCTGTTGTGACCCTTTTAGAATAAGACTTTTGTTTGAGCCAGGCTAGGTCTACGTTTTTAATAATTTACTTTGATCTTAAAACATTAACATTCCACATAAAACGTCATTTAAAATGAACCGACGATGATTTTTTTTTAACATTAACCATTTTGGAAAATCCACCCTCAGTACACCCGACCGGGATTCGAATGTCGATCTCCCTGTCATTGGCAGTTTAGTCTAACACGATAAATGACGCCTTAGACGACTTGATAACATTTTACTATTTCACTAGTGCAATTTTACTGGTATTGAATGATAATATCTATTAAAGGTTATAGCTGCAGACCACGTGATTTGACGTATGAATAAATTAAAATAGATTTAGTGGCTTTTCTAGCTATCAGGAAAGGCTCTTTCTATTGGACTGAATGAATATCTTTGTTTTCCACAGTGTCTTCATGCCCGTCCGGGTTATAAGTTCTGCGCACGTTGCTTACGATAATGGAATAAGTAAGAGTAAAGTAAAATCTTAAAGGATATGTATTCGCATTTGCGTGGAGCGAAAGTAGAACTCCATTTAAGGAGAACAATTTTTATTACACCTGATCGGGATTCTATCTCTGATCTCCCCGTCACCAGAAATCCAGTCTAACAGGAGAGTGACGTGTTAGACCATGTGACCACTGATACGGGTCTGTATGAATCGATCCAACATGTAGCTTTGTGATCACCCTGTATCTAGGACGCAAGAGAAAGAGAGAGAGAGAGTGCAATGAGAGCCCTCGAGCAGTTTTTGTCAAGCGCCGCGTCTAATACACAGCAGCAACAAATAAAGATGAAACTGTACTTCACACATGGCCCTCCTTCCAACCCCTCTAGAGAGCTGGAAGGGGGGGTGAGAAGAATGGGATTAGGGGTGTTATGAAATATTATATTCAAATGGCTTTTAAACAGGGGAAACATTTGAAAAGGCTGACGTCCATTCGATGATCAATAAAACATGTGTAGCGTTTTTTAAATATTTATTTCAAACAGCTTATCTCTTTGAAACAGGGCGAAAACAATAACTCATGGCACAGTCGTGTTTTATGCATTGTTCACGTGACACACATTTTTATTCAGTTTATTTATTTTTACTGTTATATTTGCCTATCCAAATCTGTGAAAAACGCGAACCTAGGCCTTAGTCTCATTTTGTCCATAATTACAGGTGATGCAGAGAATGGGTTTGAATCTCGGCAGGGTGTGGTGTTTTTTACCTAACTGGTTTAACACTATGATTCCACGCGATTACGTTTTAATGAGCTAATATTTCCCCAAAATAAGCCTCCTTAATTTTAATTGTAAAACATAAAAATCACAAGTAGCTATAAATATGAATTGTTTCATATTTCGTTTATTAGTCCTTAATGACACGCTTATGATCACTTATGTTCCAATTCTATTCCTCTAAGCGCAGTTGCGCATGTGCCTTGTATAGGCTCTCACTATAAATGCATTTTTTTAATGCTTATAAAAGTTGATGTTTATATTTTAAAAATAAAAATTAAATTGTTATAATAATATTGTTTGTAGACAGTATGAAATATTAAATGCTTTTTTCATTTAAATACGGCAAGCTTGGTAAAATATGCTACTTTTGTAGTTGAACGTATTAATATAAGCTTTAAATAACTTAGGCTATGTTTGAAAAAAATCACTACGTATTTTAAATGTTAAATTTGATTTAACTGACATTATAAATTTAGAAAGTGACCTGTACAAATAGTTTGAATAATGATTATTCAATTATCTAATGATCTATTTAATTATTTTGATTTTCATTGCTCTGTCATGGCGATATAACTTCAATCGAGAATAATTATTCAAAACGGAGGAAAATATTTATCTAATTTACCCGTCGAAAGTAGTTTTAGACCTCTCTTTCATTATTAATGTGAAATTTTATATTAATTTTACCAATTTGTTAAGTTACCAAATGATTTATAAGTGAAACTACCTATATTATCTAAACTAAATAGACGTGCATTTAAAAAATTGATTTATATGTACCGTACATCAAGAGGAGGTTTGAAAATGACGAGCTTATAAAACTCTTTATCTTGATCCCGAGCTTTAATGAAGAGCTCGGCTTGAAAATCGAAATCCGAGTACCCCTACGCGCCAAGACCTATTCATTACGTTATATTCTTTTTAAAGTTTGTGCTCATTATTAATCTTTAGTTGTTGATTAAAAAATATATAGGATTAGTGAACCTTTATTTTATTTTATGGATACAAATAAAGTGCTTAGTACTTGGAGAAAAATAGTTGTAATCTTCATCCATCCCTCTCTGTCGCCTTCCTCCCCATAATACACCATTGACCCCCATTTCCCTAAGCAATATCTACGACCTTGAGTTCCTTTACTCCGGAAGAATTTCGTGTTTTTTACATACCCTAATGAACTGTGCTGTACACGCCTATGCTAACCACTCCACCCCTGTTGACGGCGTACATCATATTCTTTGTAGAAATAGTACTAAAATAATCTTACTACTTTATATACAATGTTGTTACGCCTGCTAGTCTCCATTTGGTTGAACAGATAATTCACGCCCTTGTATATAAAATAGTCCTATCTGTAACATCACTCTCATATGGAAGAATAGTCCTTTCAAGGATCTTAATTTGGTGTCGTTGTGAGTATTCGAACATAAATAACACCCCAAGAGTGTTTTTTTATGAATGGCAGGACCTCTTGTTGGAAGTACTGTATATGCTAGAAGCGCGCGGAACTAATTAAACTGAATACGGATGCCGTGTTTTAATTGCAACACATATTATATTGCAACCCTTCAAGGCTCTATTTAAAACAAAGACAAAGGGTCTGGTCCAGTTTCTTTAGATACTCCTTGTTAATTAGGCTTCATGGTATTTTCATCAGCTCTCTAGTATGGGGGAAAATGTTATCTATAGTGGACTCACAGTAGTATGGTAGGCTTAGAGCGACATTATTTTTCTTCTCAATACTGACTGTTATTTCATCGGCTGTAGAAAGTGGTGGTTACAGAACACATGGCTGGACTCATTACTATATGAAAGTAGCTTTAGAAATTTTGGTTACTGTCAAATACCTACAGTTCAATTTTTTAAAGTAAATTAAAAACATATTTCTTTTTCAGCCAGAGTTGGTGACATTTCACTATATTATTTGTATTATTATATAGCTATTAGCAGAAATACCTGGAAATAGATTGCGTGAGTATCCCTGGCAACCCTTTTATTTGCTTCGAACAGACAGAAAAAAATATATTCAATTTATTTCGTTGAACCCAGTTTTTAAAATAGTTTTAAAAAATCAAATTCAAATCTTAAAATTTTAGTTTTGAGGTCCACATGTTCGTAGACATGGGCCACTAATTTTAAAATTTCATACCTCTGCATACGGTAGATATCACGCAACGCTCATAAAAAAGACACACAGATATATAAGCTCTTCATTTTAATAATAGAGAAGATTGAAGAAGATAGAAGATAGATTGATAATGTCTATAACAAATGACGGCTGCAGAAAACTTGAATATATACTTAAAATTATGTATATTAACGAGATTAGCTACTTGGAAATTTCGAAGCTATTTTGCGAAGCGTGTTGCTTCTTAGCTTGACGCACCTAAGCAGTCTAGCCCTTATCACACTTA
Source organism: Timema bartmani (assembly GCA_902151455.1). Classification (NCBI taxonomy): domain Eukaryota; kingdom Metazoa; phylum Arthropoda; class Insecta; order Phasmatodea; family Timematidae; genus Timema; species Timema bartmani. Next base: position 81,089 of record CABFWB010001861.1, on the reverse strand, counting down.
TACACCAATGTACTAAATAGAAAGAGAGAGAATAAAACGAGAATTTCACCCTAAGAGGGTTCTTGTCTATGTGCTGATAACCCCTTTTCCTCTAACGAATTAACAGTCACGTTAATATTTGTGCCTTGAAAACATTGACTTGCTTTTTAATTTTCCCTTTTTATTGTTTCCTATTCTAGATAGACATGTGCTACCACGGACTTTTTTTAACTTACATCCTGACAGGAAGACTCCTACAGGTCATTTTCATGACCAAGCCAAATAGCCTAAATTGTAGAGGATATATAAAAAATACGTTTACCAAAAACTACTTAAAGATAAAAATAATAATTTTATGACGCTGCAGGAATATTTGTAGAATTATTTTATAATTTATGGTTTTTGTTTCAAGGTCATATCTTCAAAACTCGCTGAGTAAAACGTAAATTCATTAACATGGGAAATTCCATCTTGACCGGCCGTGACGTCACAGGTAGGCAACGTCCTTAACTTTTCTAGCGATTCCACTATGCGTTATTTTTATACATTGATTGAAGGGTCGCCCTAGGAGTAAGCTCATTTGATACTTCAAAAGGCTATCGAATATGATTTCAAGCATGCATATGCCAAGCAATGTATTCTTAAGATGCATTGTGTAACAAACGATGTCAATTTTGACAGTTATTATACAACTAGAGTCAGTTGGTTGATGAATTTCGGTGGGATTGGCAGACTGATGTGCAATAATACCTTCTAGCTCTGTGAGGAAAGTAACGGGAAATTACCTAACTTCTCATTTCCCTAGTACTCTTCTTCATTGCTGGCTAGGCTTTGCAGCTGACAGTGGAACTGTTGAGGATCCGATCAACCTTTGGGTTGAATAATATTCATACATACTATACACCTATATACAGTAATATTCAGATAGAAACTCTTTTGACAGATATGTTAGTGAGTCAATATAAATATATGATATTCACGCATCAAGTCATATGATTTGTAGCTGCCATTTTTTATGGATAATAATACATATAAAATAGTGCTAATAGTATTGTAAAAAAGTGATCTGGCTATAAGTAGTGTACTAATTATTTGTACGTACACCCTACTACCTATCTATCTGGTATATCGGTATATTTACATTAATGGTATGATATAGGATTAGGTAGGGTAGAATTTGGAGAAAACCTACCAGCATTTCAATGAAGGGAGAGTTAAAAACTTCTTAGGAAAAAAGTATCACAGTACGCCAAGCCATGAGTTGAGCTCCGACCATGAAAATCAAACAAGACGAGACTGATGCCTTAGTTAGTGTGCTTACCGGTGCGCGATTTATGAAAGTAGGTTTGACAACTTTTTTGAATGTCAAATAAGTCCATTTATATGGATGTTCCCACTATAGCCTAAGTCTGTTGATTTTATAGGGGATGTACTGTACATAACATGGTTTTTGGTTGGTACTGTACCAAGACTCTCTCACCTTACCCCCTGATAGTTGGATGTTTGAGACAGGTGGTTGGTGACGGGGATCCCCCGCTGAGTAGCGAACAAGGACACGTCACAGCCTCCCCACCCCTCTTTTTCTAATTCCCAGGAACCCTTGTAACAAATTCGGAGTATAGGGGATAGGTAGGTAGGCCTCCTGGGTCTTAGCCAAACCCTGTACACACGATCCTTCTTTTCCCCGCTCTTAATTCCGCAAGAAATTCCTCTCCTATTGACAAGTAACGTTCGAACGTACTCCACTAGCCTCGCTAAGGGTCAAGATCGTTGAAACAATGACAAGTCATCTTGGAAAGACTTTAGTTTGAATAACACAGAGGATTTGAGGTAGAGTAAGGTTAAGTTTCAGAGGAATTGTACTGACATTTGCACGAAAAAACAGTTCTCAGCACACCAAGCCCAGGTTTGAACCCCGACCTCACTATTACCGGTTAGCAAGTCTAGAGCAGATTGACAAGGATAAAATAATTTTGTTCTCCTTATAAAATAAAATAAATGTTGTGGTCCATAATATCTATTTTAGAATATTGTAAAGCACTCTTAGATCATGGCCGTATCAGACGAATATGGAAAAACGTCTGTCACATTTTCCAGAGCAACCTATAGCTTGGCGTATAACTCCTGTGATTTGTGCGCTGAAACGCTCTTTCTAGACGTGTTATAGAGGATGAGAAGGAAACTAGAATTAAGATCTAGCCAACAATCCCTGGTGACATACGCTTTAAAAATATTTATATATTTTTTATTATTATTTATTACGACCAGTAATAACGAATATTTAAGAGCTTAGATTTATCCTAACATTTTGAGAAACCAAAAATATTTGTGTAGACCTATCCTTAGTAGACCTACTTTTTATGGGATTTCTTTGCTAGCATGTCTCATACGGGTCAAGTTCAAAATTTCAGCGGCAATTGTTAAAATCCAATTTCAGATATCTTAGCTATTCACCCTTAGTACATAATTAATATAATTTTATATTTTTCATCCTAAGGCCAATAATCGTTTGGCCCAAAATTTTCTGAATTGAGTCGATTGAAAAAAATAGTCTATTCTAATTTAACAATACTTCGTGGAACTTAAGTATGAGTGTTAACTAGAGATGTGAAACGGAAACTTTCCGTTTTGGAAAATTTTCCCTATATTTTTTTCGGAAAATTTTCAACTATTATTTCTGTCAAATAATTTCAACTGATTAAATGGATAGTAATAATAACAGTAATGATAATTAGTGGTAGTGATAATAGTAGTAGTGTTAGTGTTAGTACTAGTAGTAGTGTTAGTATTAGTAGTAATGTTAGTATTAGTAGTAGTAGTGTTAGTAGTGTTCGTAGTGGTAGTAGTAGTAGTAGTAGTGTTAGTAGTAGTAGTAGTAGTATTAGTAGTAGTAAATAAACACCTGCTTCGGTGGCTGCACAGTCTAACACGCTACTCTCGCAGTAGATTAGACTGCCAATGACAGGGAGATCTGGATTCGATCACGGTCGTGTGTACTGAGGGTGGTTTATTGCAAATGGTTTTCCACTCTTGTGAAATTGCTGGTGCAATTTCTATAAAATCAACATTCCCCATCCCTAACATATTAGCGTAATCAATATATAAGCATATAACCCGAAAGGGTAGTAATATGCGGTGCTAAAAATGAAGTAGTAAAGAAACAAATGAGTGCAAGCCTTTGTAGACAGTTTATGTTCATAAATCATACTTCAATTTTTTATCATCACTAAGTTAACTAAAATAATTTTAGGGTTGACCCGACATTTTTATCCCCCCCCCTTTATCTCCTCCTCCATCTTTCCTATCTACACCTCCCCACTCCATTTCCCCCTCCTCCTTCTTATAACCCAGTCGTCTCTTAACACACTTTATTTTGAATTATAATAGGCTCTAAGTGTCACTTCTACAATTTAACCCCTCCACCACAAGCCGTCACCACAGAAAATTTTACGATTCAAAATTTCCCGGAAAATTTTCATCTCTAAGCGTAACACTATTTAAGATATGATTAATAATTTATTACTTTTTAGCTGTACCAAGGGTGTCCAAGATTATCTATTGATAACGTTGTCTTTAAGAATTATTTGAATAGTAGTGATTTTCAATTAATAATCTTCGGTGGTCGAATGATCTAATGCAGTGGTCACCAACCTTTTTTCGCTCGCTTACTCTTTTGCAGCTCATTTCTATAAATTTTGCCCTTAATATTAGCAAATTGTTTACTGAAGACTATATATTTTACATTCAATTAATTAATTGAATTACTAATCAATATAAAAACTGTTTTATGTTTGAAATTGAAATCATTTTCTCAAGGTCATGCAAATATAGAAGAAACTCTCGCACTACGCCTCATTATAATAGCGTCGAGATAATTTCACAACTTTTAACTGATATTTTGTCTTACACGGCTGGCATATGTAGCTTTTACCGCCATTATTCAAATATTTTCTCGTACCCCCAAAAGTCCTGGAACGTACCCAAAGTTGGGAACCGCTTATCTAGTGCATTACTCTCACAAAAGGCTGCATTGCCGATGACTTGAAGATCGAGGTTTAAATCCCGGTAAAGTGTGTTGAGGGTAGTTTTCCATCTATTCCTTCACGTGAATGCTGATACATTCATGCAAAGTCTACCTTTATCCTCTCTACATCACTAGTGTAAATTAATAAGAATATATATGCTCATAGCCCAAATGGATAGTGAAACTCGGTGTAGAGATAAAATAAAATATAGCTTTCATACCTATACGAATATTGGTCTAAATCAACTTTCTTTATTGTCCAAATGTTTATAGTAAATCCAATGACAGCTTAGAGCTCTGTGATTTATGTGTAGATCGAAAGCACAATGCTACTGTCACAGACCTCATACACTTTTTTATAACATTAAAAACACTCTTACAATAGCGTAGATATATTCACAGTTTAACGTTAATCATGTATAGATTATACAAATGGCAAGATGTTGTCGAGGTGCTGGTAGATTTAATTCAATAAATTACTATTGGAAGGTTTATTAGCTACTTTAAAAATACTTAAGCTTTTTTAATCACACGTGGTAGTGATATTAAATTGTTAGTTTTCATATAATAGACGGGTGAAATTTCTTCCTAAACAGCCATCACAGAATTTTTGAATGACTCACATTTCTTCAAAAGCCATATTTCTATAAGGTACAGAAAATGCATTATATTTTGTATCCGTAAACAGCACCCTAACTGAAAAATACCCCCCTTCGCTTTCCATAAAAAAAAAATACAATTCATGTCCGAGTTAGCCAGTCGGCAATACTACAAATCACAAAAGAAAGAAAAGCTTATATCTGCGGAAAAACATGAATTTCTGAAAGCAATAACTATAATCATTCAATTTATTCATTTTCAAGGGGGAGAAAGAGAACGACTAAACAGTTTCTTTTCATGTGCCGATTTTCTAGGGTATACCCTCTTTCCACTTCTTGTAGAGGTCCCGGGACGTATTGTCGTGTGTTAGGTCGGAGTAAACACGCTAGGTCCATAGCTGCACAATGGACGGTGGTGAAGGTATTCATTCATATAGTAGCTGCAGAAGCGGCTATTGAAGGAACTCTCGGAGTAAGAAGGGAGGTGGGTGGGTTGCTGCCGGTTTTTAAACATGTGCCTCATATCTCCTCCCCCCCATCACCATTCACTTCACTTGAAGAGCTGTTTGGTCCTTTCCGCCCACGTCCTTGAGATAAGATGAGGTGAACCCTTGGATAATATTCCCTTCCTTTTATTGGGCTCTTGGAGACATCCTCAACTGCGAGTTTTTGTGGCTTTTTTTCCCCTTCTTTCTTTGCGTTCTACTCTCTGTCCGGGCTATTTGAATTTGATGACACTAATCTAGTAAATATGAGGAAGGTATAATTTAAAAGAAATGTACCAGCACTTGTGTGGAGGGAGAGTTCAAAATAATTTAGAAAAAATATTACTCAACACACCCGGCATGGGATTTGAAACGGGTCTTCTATTGTCAGTCTTCTGAGGTTGGGACACCATGTGACTGCGGCTACTTCAGCCCTATGAGATGACGTGATGATAATGATCATTTGGTGCCAGTAGAACTCTTAAACAATTATCCAGGCCATGGTAGATATAGGAAAAATTCTCCTTCGGGAAAAATACTTATGATAAGGCTGGAAATCAAAATCAGGACCTCTATAATAGTAGCCAGGAATTCTGACCACTAGACGAAGAGGTCAGCCAATGATGATGATGATAATAATAATAATAATAATAATAATAATAATAATAGATTGATGATGTTCTATGTAAATGGGTATTTATATATATTTTTAATGTTGGATTTTTTTTCTCTCTAGATTCTGGTCCGGTTAATTTATCAACCATAAGCACAAAACTATGGCGTACCAATGAGTTCATAAGTAGATAGTAATGTGTTTACTGAATTTTGTTGAACAAGGATGAAATTGATTTTATTTTGTATTTATTTATACACATTTATGTTATATTTCAAAACATATATATTAGTCCAGATTTGATTGCTTATCTTTACATATTGTAATATTGAATAAGAAAATAAAGTTTTGGTGTCAAAACGTTTCCTGTTAATTTTATAGGTCCTAACAAACCCGAAATGGTTGACATTTTAAAATATCTAGAGTCACTTTGTTTTAGACTAAAAATTTAGGCAACAACATGAAATAATTTATTCAACAGTAAATTTTTCTTTGAATCTATTAAAAGTTTTTTTTCCAAAATATATTTTTGACTTTAGATGTTTTGAATGTTATAACTTAGTATTCCAATTAGCTACCAGCCTTATAATTAAGGAGGAACACAAATATTATTAATAATACTTTTGGGAGAAGATTTAAGACTCCAAAACACCCTACCTCGATATAGCCCTGGCTTATAAGTTATTATTATTATTATTATTATTATTATCACCACATCTTACTACTCGTTTCGGGTTATACGCACTTACTCTAATGTGTAATGGTAGGGTGATTGTGAGATGAAGTGGAGGACCTACAGTTTAACGTGGAATCCGAACCACGGTGAAGGCCTGGTATTCCACACATTAACAAGTTGTGATTAATACACGTCTTGTCAGAGGTGAAGGAAGGTTTTGGCAATCAGATAAATCTGTGCTGGGACAGAGGATTGAACCCCGGACCCCCGGCACAGAAATCCGACACCTTACCCTTAGACCACCAGGTCACCTAACTGAAAGTTAGGGAAAAGTTGTTTGGAGAAAGGGGTCAAATACCACATTCATGGTTACACATTCAGAATTAATTTTTCCATTAATATAAGAAATCATCTAAAATTAATATACATGTGATTTTTATTTTAGTAGACAAACATGCAAAACACATTTCTCAAAACATTCAGTAACAGAACACATCTAGCAAAAATTATAGCTCCAGAACATATATATCAAAATTGAGGGCTGAAAAATACATACATCAAAAATAAAGAGTGGCAGAACATATATTTCAAAATTAAGAGTTGCAGAACACATTAATAAAAACTTTGATCCACTGAGCACATCTTTGAAAACTAGTAGCTAACACATATTTCAAAATGAGAGCTCCAGAAGATATATTTAAAAGTGAGACCACAGAACACCTCCATCAAAATCTAGAACTTCAGAATAAATCATTAAAAATTAAGAGCTTCAGAACAAACCTCTCAAAAATTAGATCTGGAGAACTCCTATCCCAAAAGTGAAAACTGCAGAATAAATTGATCAAAAGTGGGAGCTGCAGAACACATATCTCATAAGTGAGAGTTGCAGTACATATTTATCAAAAGTGGGAGCTGCAGAACACATCTCTCATAAGTGAGAGCTGCAGAGCACATTTATCAAAAGTGGGAGCTGCAGAACACATTTCTCAAAAATTAGAACTTCAGAACACATCTCTCAAAAGTAAAAGTCAAAGAACAGTTATTTCAAACGTGATAGCTGTAGAAAGAAATTCCTCAAACATGAGAGTTACGAGTAAATGAATTGCGCTAAAAGAAAGGTTTCTACAACCAGTGGGTCTCCTTTAGTAAAATATTATTTGTAAGAATCGTTTGTTAGTGAGCTACTAAAGATCGTCATCACCACGGACTGTTCGAGGGACGGCGGAAGGGGGTTGAACAGGTCCGCCAGAGAAGGGAGGAAGAAGATATGTGGCGATCCCCTTCAACCAAGTGACGGTATATTTATGACGTGTCGCCACTTCCACTCGGATGTCCGCACCCATCCACTACCCCCATTCCTACAACCCCTCTCTCATGACAACCGACCCTCTTTTTTAACATCCCATCGCCCCCACCTACCCTTTAACGACCTTACGATTGATGTCCTCAGTCACTGCCCTACTCCACCGTATCCATCAAGAGCAAGGCCAAAATAAAAGTTACTAATAGTCTTAGAAACCCTAAAAGTAGCTTTTTATTATGATTTAGCGTGATCTCTTCAAACGCAAAGATTATATAATATACATATGGCTTACAAACTAGTTTTGGGGTTTTTAAATTTATTAAAAAAATAACTACTGGCTAATAGAATCAAGCCCAGAAAAGCTCAGAATTGACTTGCTAAACCAAGGGTACTAGGTTCAATCCCCATGTTCATGAATAATTTTTCAGCTATATTTGATTGAAATCACGCGGAAGTTTGTTATCCATTACCAATAACAGTTTCCACAAATTCTAGTTTAAGAGTGCCACATACTTGAAGAGATATATCCTAATAGCCATACTATGTTATTTCTTATTGGTAACAGCTACACAGCTTCAAAACCACTAAAACAAACTTCAATAAAATATTTTAAAATTTCATTTTGTGACCCTATTAAAATGTAGCTTTATGTGTTTGAGGAAGGCTAGATTTATGTTTATAAATATTTAATTTGATCTCATTGCTGCAACATTAACTATACCCGTGGTAAAGTTATCAGCGCCTACGAGCCTAGGGGTCACGGGTTCGATTTCAAGCTGATACCATGGGTATTTTTCCCGAAAGGGGAGTTACTCCAATGGTCACCAGGTATTGGTTAGTTAGGCTTAATTTAGCTTTAAGTGTTTCCACTGGTTCCACACCCTCATACTAATTATCACCATCATCTCATCTCATCGGGACATGGAAAGAGCCTCCACGGAAAGGATGTACGATTAGTACATTAGGGCGTCCCCTGGGCAAAGGTACAGTACATTAGTACTAGCTAATATTTCCACTACTGGGTCTACGACTGTTGTAGCCTAGACGTGCGTTAATATATTGTTATTTACTGCAACATTAATTCCCACGGAACATCTTCGAAAGTAAGCTAATTTCAACTTTTTAATATTTTTAAAAGTATAAAGCTTAAATTGTAGGATTTTTAATTCCTATAAGAACATGTTGATATCTTCCCCTTTCATTTTGACATGAATCATATTTTTAAATAGCAAGCTACTATAAAAGAAATGTGGGATAAATTAACTCCAGTGACGCGTTTCGATGGTCTCCTTAACTTACGAGCCTACGTCTGAATAATAAACATATACAAAGCACATCATTCTTATTTGACAAAAGGATGAACCCGTAAATATCTTTATCAGACCTTGCTTCGGTAGCCGCGTGGTTTAACGCGCAACTCTCGCAGTAGATTGGACTGACGATGATGGGGAGATCGAGGTTCGAATCTTCGTCGGGTGTACTGAGGGAGGTTTTCCCTAAGTGGTTTTCTACTCTCCCTCCACGCCAATGTGGTTACACTTCCTTTAAAATATAACCATACTAATTCCTAAAACTATTAGCATAATAAGTACGGGTAGTAGAACGCGCTGCTTAAAAAAACCACTTCATCAGCACAATAAAAAATTGAATCAGGGTTTCTTAGACTTACGCTCTAACTACACTAGTCACAAAGCTACGGAGAATGTCTAGAAGCAATATTAATTCAGGTGTTCACATTGAGTTTTATATTTCACTATGTCCGTTCTGATAGGTCTTTTTCCCGACCATAATTTTACTGTATAGTACACCATAGATTATTATTATTATTATTATTATTATTATTTATTATTATTATTATTATTATTATTATTATTATTATTATTATTATTAGCACCGCGTCTTACTACCTGTTCGGTTTATACGCTACACCATAGAAAAAGTATACTTGGTATATGATTATACTATATTATAGCATTAACTTTTGAATGGGTGGCCTTCTAAATCGTAAAAAAATAATCATAATTGTTTATTAAAAGAGTTCACTAAGAAAATACTCCCTTATATTCAAATAATGTAGATCTAAAATTCGAACAATATCTCCATACCTTACCCATAAACTTATTTGGTTGAGGTTTCTACCAGAGGTGGCTCGTAGCTAAGGGTGTTACATGGGAGAGAACTGAAAAGCATTGCAGACGCTTAGAAATCCCGAAATATTTATTATTTAGTTGTTTGATATTTGGCGAAAATTTTGACCAGTTAAAAAGTTTAAATTTTAGGTTTAGAGTGTTTTTTGAAAAATGGATGATTGCTTGCATAAAAAACACCACATTATCTTAAAATGTTTTTTTGTGACCCTATCAAAACATGATATTATTTGACAGAGGAAGGCTAAATATATGGTTATAACCTTTTGCTTTAATCTCAAAATAACAAATTTTTACGTAAAGCGTCATTGCATATTAAAAAACAAATACTTTAAAATCAAAATTTAAACTTTTTTGACTTGCTAGAAATCTGTTGATAATGTTCGCCTACATTTGGTTGAAAACTATATTTTAAAATATCCCACAACTTTTTAAATAATGTGGAATTTCCAAACTTCTGCACGCACTTCAGTGTTCTACTCTTTAAGCCCACCAACAAGACATGTAAGGACATTTTATTTTTAGTAAGTGTATCCCTCTTAAAGCGTTAGTGTTTTTTAAGATTTTTATTGTGATTTTATAATAGGTACTATAGTAAGCTGCTAGCCTAGGCATTGAGGAGGAATACAAATACAAATTATTAATAATATTTCCGGGAATGTTTTGAATTCTATAAAGAGCCTCCTTCTTCCTTCACTATAAACTTGACAAATAAGATATATCTTTAAGTGTCTTACCAACATCGTGCGTTGCTTGAAGAGAAAATCTGTCATTTTATCGAGACCTAAATCAAAAGCTATCAGATGTGAGTGGCCATCTTCTGATTTGCAACGCTTCAATGCTCTTGACCGTGAGCAATTTTAGAAATTGTTATTGTGATTTATTTGCAGTTCATTCATCTACTTTAGATTTAAAAGACACACTTCTAAAATGGAAAAAAAAAGTTAGGTGAATAATTTATCATATTCTTCAAAATAATCCGAAACCTTAGCTCAGTTGGTATCTTTTTGCCCACCGAGATATTGGTCCAAGTTTCAGTTACCAACATGGCCAAAAATAAAAATGTTATCATTAGTGAAAGTGCGGCTTCCCCTTTTACATTGAGGAATTAACGGTTAGTGCAAAGGGTATCATATCTCTTCTAGAATTAATTTAGTTTGTAAGTCATATTTTGATATAGTCAGCAGGTTCAGAAAGTTTGCGTTAAATGGTTCAAATAATATGTTTTCAAAGTATTGAAATTAATAATAAAAGGTAATACTGATATCAAAGTTCATAAACAAAAGATTTTGAAATGCTTTTGTTTCCAACTTGATTGAATGGAAGTTGAAGATTATTGTAATTAAGACATTTTGTAAATAATAACATAGTTTAATACCCATGGAGTAAATCTGACTACACATGAAACAAATGACTTATTTTAGTGTTTTACACACTTTGGAGCAATACCTTCCTGCGAGGTATGGGACCGGTTATAGTAGGAATAAAACAAAAATAGATTTGTGCTAATTTGCTACTATTATTTTTAAAGAATGTATTATGATAATAATTTTATAATTTTTACAATACTATATCTACAACTAACATAGCTAGAATATAAACTAGTACCACCTAGCGTGAACCTATATCTTAAACACTTTTTGAATGGTTTTACAATTAATTCCAATATTTTCTCATAAGATCGGGTCAAATAAACTGAAAAAAGAACGGTGAGGAAAAGGATGCCCAGGAGGATGTTGGCTATGGTGGTGGAGGGGTAGGAGGCTGAAAGGAAGACCAAGGGATAGATAGCTGAAGGGAGTAAGGAGGATTGTGGAGGAAAGAGAAGACCGGACCAAGGTGTAGGAGGCGAGGTGGTGGGAGGAAAGGAGGCGGTGGATAGGTTTATGTTCCAAACAGACCCAACCAGTGGTTGGAAGCTGTTCTTGATGATGATAATTATTATTAGTAGTAGTAATAGTAGTAGTAGTAGTAGTAGTAGTAGTAGTAGTAGTAGTAGTAGTAGTACACTTTCTGAACAAGCTGATTGTACCAGCAATTTGTCTGAGCTATAAGCCCAAGCTTTAAGTCCCATCCCATGCATTCGACACATCTTCAGTGCTTTATATTATAGTTGCAGACTTAATTAATATGTTGAAACTTTTATTAAAATTCTTTGTGAATTTTTGGATGGTGAGGAAGGTTTAAAAGTGATCACATAAAAAAAATCTGTTTAGCACCACATCTTACTACCCACTTGGGTTATATGCATACGTAGGCCTACTAGTTGCGTGAATATGTTATGGATGAGGAAGGTTGGATTTAAATAAACTGTACCCACATTTGCGTGGGGATAGGGTGAAAATCAATTTAGGTAAAACCACCCTTAATACACCAAATCGGGAGTCGAACTCCGATCTCCTAGTTACCGGCAGTATAGTAAATGCTAAAGTGACGCCTTAGACCAGACATGTCCAACCATTTCCCGACGGAGGGCAGCGAAAGTTCTTGAGGAACTGGCCGGGAGCCAGACATGGAATTTATAGAACCTAATGCCTAGATATAATAAAAATAAAAATACGAATCGCATTTGTTATTTATTCCTGCAATGTTTATGTTTCAATTTGAGCTAGCATTCGCTTCGGCGACCGCGTGGTCTAACGCGCTAATCTCACAATAGACTTGACTGCCAATAACGGGGAGATCAAGGTTCGAGCCTCGAACGGGCGTACTGAGTTTTTTCCAAAATTGTTTTCCACTCTCCACCCATGAAATTGTTGGTACAATTTCTCTAAATATAACCTTCTTAATCCCGGAAATTATTAGCGTAATTGGTACACAAGCGTATAACCCGAATTATTAATAAGACGTGGTTCTAAAACAAACAAAAAATTGAGCTAGCTCTCCGCACAGAACGAACTCGTGGCCTGTGGGTTGGACATATCTGCTTTAGGTCATCCGATCACCAAATCGGGTGCCCCCAACTAGTTGTATTTATCAAAGACGCGTAGGCCATCTCCCATGCACCATCAGTCGCAGCTACTTGACGATGAACCGAATGAGTGCTCTACCCAGGGGTAGGTCCTTCTTTCTGACACCGCAACAAGAGAGTCCTCCCCCCGCTAACTCAGCAGTTTCGCTTGGACGGATCTAGGGGGCACTGCGGGACAGAGGAAGGAGGGACTATTCGATAGTGAGGAGAGGGGTCGAGGGGTGGGTCGCCAGGGGTTGGGGGTGTTCAAGCACCGTTAAAGCAAGCACTTCCGCGTCGTCTCACACCCGCCCCACGCGTCCGGAAACGCCCATGAGTCATGATAGAGAGAAGCGTCGGCCGCCAACTTATCCCCACAATACCTTGGGTACATGTGGGTAAATATATATATATATATCAGCTTTTTAGTAGGGATCGAAAGAAATATATCGATACTTTGATCAATTTTAGTATAAAAAGGAACGTATCGATCCGATACTCGTAAGGAAATAAAAATATCAATAGCAGGTATTGATTAATAGCAAAAGATTCAGCAAGAATTTTGATCAAAATGTTTTTTGGTATTTTTTTCACAAAAAATTGATATTTTTTCTTTATATCCTTGGAATGTTTATACTTATCCAATTACAATATAAATAATAAATGATACACAAAATCATATTAATTTTATCACAAAGTGTATTTATTAGAGCTTAGAACAAAATGTTCAAAAATAGGTTTACAGGCAAATACCACAAAGTAAGTTTTCCTAAGAAAAACCAACATCTCATCATACAATAATAATTACTCTACATTTATGAATAAAAAATAAGATGTTCAAACAATTTTTTCTTTTAATTCCAATTTTCAATCTCAGCTATTTATTAAGCAGCCTCGAATTATTATTTATGTTTGTAAAATAAAAATATATATTCTTATTCATCATAAAAAACCAATTCACAAATACTCACTATAAGCTAAACTTTAAAAGACTATTTTCAAATAGGCCCTATTTCAAATTTAGTAAAGATTGCTATAAGTGAACCATCCTTAAATTAAATTTATTCATTTTAGACTTGCTTCAGTGGTCACTTGGTCTAGGGCATTACTATCATGTTAGACTAGTCTCCCGATGACAAGGAGATTGGGGTTCGAATAGATATTATCATCACCTACAAAATAACAACAATAACACAAAAAGATGATTAATGTTGACCGAAAAAAAATCTCTGATTTTATTAAATTTCCTTTCTACAAATTACGCAACCCTTTTCAAAATGGTGATTAAAAAATGAACATTTTACAAAGTTGTCTTCTATTTTATAATGTGTGTAGTTATAGTGGACTTAACCAAGGACCTTTTTGTTGATTGCCTAAGCTTGATTATGCCTGACTTAGGCACTAACTGAGACCTCGGCCTTACCAACGACGCCAAAGACGACGCTTCTCTGTTTTCCTAGTTAAAAGAAAGATCTTGCCCTAACTTCCCCCCCTCGTCATCATTGCTTTGCAAATGAGCCAGTCGTAAAAACGGGAGAAGTCCATCTCTCCCCTCGCAAAAGGACGTCACAGCAGCAATAGAGGGGGGAAAGATTTGTTTACGTTCACGGATGGCGATGACAACAGTGGTCACGTCGTTTGTTCTGAATGGACCGGGAGTTTTCAAGCTTAACGATTATTTAAGTTAGAATGAGATGATTTCGATGGAAGTATTTTCTGCTTGAGGGAATAGGACATTCCCCGAGAAATGCGCCAGCCCATAGTCTATTAGTTTTTCATGAAAATTACAATTTATGTTTTATTTGTATGAGGTATTTAATGTGCAATTTCTGAACCGATTGATTATATCAGAACGCGAGAATTTATATGAGTAAGAGTGACAGGGCCTATCAGTTTTGCTGCGAAAGGTATTTTACCATATTTTACAGGGATATTTTACATGCCAATGTCGACATGGGATGGACGGCTTTACTTTCCCTCCGAAGGAAGTTGTGCTACAGAGTTTTCCCGCTCAAAAAAAAATCCGTCAACCCTGGCTGGGTTTGAACCGACAAATATCGGGTCCTTTACACCAACACTACCAAAGTCGAATAAAATTATAACATAACCAAGATGTGTTGGAGATTAGGGACCGTCTAGACAGTCGATATTCGGACATCAGTCAATCCCCACTAGACCTGATGCGTGGGCTCACTTTCATGTTAGACTAGATTGTCGATGACTTGGAAATCGGGGTTTGAATCCCAGCGGGGTGTATCGAGGATGGTTTTTAACTCTTTCTTCACGCAAATGTGGGTACATTTTCTCTAGATTAAACCTTCCTCAGCAATAGCGCTTAGTACATATTTGTATAACCTGAACAAGTAGTAAGAAGTGATGCTTAAAAATCCCCTATTTGACATTAAGTTATTTGTATTTTGTTTGTTTTTTTATCACCACGTCTCACTACACGCTTAGGCCAGTGTTTCTCAAATTGTGTGTCGCGCCACATCGGCGTGCCGTTAATCCTTCAATGGTGTGCCGTCAAATTTGGATCCATATGTAAAAATTATAGGCCTATATCTGCAAATTAAGAAATCAAATGTAAAAAATTAGTTAATTTTCTTCAGCAAACACTTTGATAATAATTTATTTTCTGAAAATTTCTATATATTTGGTAATGGTTATTCATAAAAGTCGCTTATATATATTTCCTTGAACATTTTTCACTGTTGTGTTCATTGGATCTATAAAAAAAAAGATTAAAATTCCAATATTAATTTATAATTATGGATTAATAATGACACAGAAAGACTCACATAATCCATTTAGCTACCCAAAATTTATATGGGATCGATTAAATAATTTATCCAAAAAATACCTACATATTAGATATGCGCTTCTAATAAGTTTGGTTCTCGTAAAGCTATGTAAAATATATCTTAAATATCCCTGTTGGGATATAACCAGGGTCTCTCTGGCTCCAACACTAGGACCTTGGAGATGGACTCTATTGGTAACAATAAGGACGTTGCCAATCTATGATGTCACGGCAGGTTAAGATAGGATTTCCCTTGTTTGTAAATTTTCGTTTTATTCAGTGTTTTAAAGATATATCGTTGAAACAAAAACTATAAATTCATAAATAATTATAAAAATAGTCTTAGAACGTCACAAAATTATTATTTGTATCTTGAGGTAGTTTTTTTGTAAATTTATTTTTTTACAAATCACATACAACTTAGGATATTTGGCTTGGTCCCGAAAATGTTCTGTAGGAATCTTTCTGCCAGGATGTAGATTAAAAAATTCCGTGGTAGCATATGTCTATCTAGAATAGGAAACAAGAAAAAGGTAATTTTAAAAAGCAAGTTAATGTTTTCAAGGGGAAAATAGTATAGCGAGTGTGTAAACTCGTCAGAGAAAGAGAGGAAATGCTATCAGTATATAAACAAGAACCCTCTCAGGGTGAACTGCTCATGTTCTTCCCTTTCTTTCTATTTCGTACATTGGTGTCTAAGTGTGATAGTGCTTAGACTGCTTAGGTGCGTCAAGCTAAGATGCAACCCGCTTCGCAAAATAGCTTTAAAATCTCCAAGTAGGCAATGTAATTCGTAAGACTCACTTCTCCATAGTGTACTCTCTGAGAACCAATGAACCACGAGGATGATGAGCCCGTCAAGCACCCAACCCGAACCTCTTGCAGTGGGTCTGACATGTGGAAGTCGTGTGTCCTGACTTGTGGTCGGTGATGTAGAACCCTCCCCCCTTGAAGGTCGAGACCCCCCGGTGGGTCGAGGTATCGGGTGTCTCTTTCTTCAGACTAATGTTGCGCGACAAACGTCAAACTCTCACATTACCAGGGGTTTACCAGCGCTAGCCTTGTTTATCAACCAGCAGGAGGACATGGTGCTATCGGGTACATAGATCTTCCACAACAAGGACAAATATGGAGAGATGTCTTTTTATTCCGTGCACCACGTCTTACTACCCGTCCGGGCTATTCACATATTCACTCAAGTGGGACAGGTAAGGAAGGTAGGCCTTAGGAGGATATGTAACAATATTTAATTGGAGGAACCATTTAGGAAAAAACTCCAACATTAGCCCCCTTGAGGGTATCGACTATCAGCCTCTCCGTAATGGACAAACCAGACAAGATGAGATTGGCGCTTTTCACCTCCATGCCCACCGATGCCGATATTAACTTTTTTTATATTCACTTCGTATATTATCAGATTATTAAGATTCATTACTGACATCCCAGTCGTTTTATTGATATAGTCAAACAATTTTGAAAACACTTTTTTTGTTGTGATTTTACATAAATAATATTATTCTAGCTTTTTATGTACGACCAATCATTTCAAAGATATAGGTTATATTTTTTATTTGTTTTGGTAGAGTTATTGAATAAAAAAATGTCGCATGATTAATTTTGGAAATATTGGAACTTTTCTTCCAATTTTATGTTGAGAGCTCTATTAACAGATTTCTTATTCAAATATTTATAGAGGGAACATTCACACCAATGGTCACGCAAATTAAGGCGGCAGTCTCGTCTCGTCTGGTTTGTCAGTTACAGGAAGGTAAGGGTTCTAAGACCCGGCCGTGTTTACTGAGATTTTTTTCTAAATTGTTTCCCGCTATACCTCCTACCAATTCGGGAGTGCTTCCTTCTTCATCTTTTCTGTTTAACTAGGGAGTTTGTAAATCTCTTCTTTAACATAAAACGAAAATAAACGAATGACTACTCTGCATCTTTTTTTTACTTCAAACGTTTAATGATTTTCACCGATTATTCACCTTTAACTTCCTAACAGTATTTTTAGGCTTTTATTTGTTTAGTAGGCCTAAAAAATACATAGGCTATCAATCCGTTCTTTACTCTTAACTATGTAGGCTTAGGATTACATTTCTTTTATCTTTTCTGCGAAATAAACTAAAATTGGTGGATATTTAGCTCGAACCTATACAGTCAAACAAATTGACAATTTTTCAACGTAGGCTATACTGACAAGTTATTATGGGCTTCCCCTTATTAAAAGGATCTAATTTTTTTTCTGACATAGGCTTACCCCAAATTAAGCAAACAAGTTGTTTTCTTGAACCAAAATCTCATCAGTAGGGAAGTTGGTGCATAGGGAAAAGTACAAATTTATATGTAAACCTACTATTCCGTGTCATGGAGTGTTGCCAGGGCAATCAAAGATTTTTAAGCTGTACTTGGGATTTGTTCCCTACTAATTGGTCTCCTTTAGACCAATCATATATAGGCTGTGCTCGACCCACCTTGTATGGAAATACATTTTAATTTATATCTGACCAAAGAGGTTTTTTTTACCAAGTGATGAAAACAGCTCAAAGGTGCAGTTTAAACTAACACTACATACCCCAGCAACACTCCTCAACACGCCACTGGTCTTGTTGCCCCCAACATTGTTTTTATGTTCTGTGTCATAGAACCAGTCCAGGAAATCTTCAATAATTAACACTAATGGGATAGATATGAGGATGGTAAAGTTTTAAAGGAAATACAGGCGTCTTTGCTTGAAGTGACTGTGGAAAACTTTTATTTTAAAAAAACTGCTAATTACACTCAGCCGGGTTTAAAACTCCTTCCTCCTCATGACCAGGTAATCAAACTATACTATGTTGGTGATTTTATCCACGTGCCTACCAAGGGGGTTGTTCCAAAGATAAATCATATCAATGGCTTCAGAAAGTTCCATTCTGATCGTACGTAACTTATAGATTTGTTTAGCTAATCTCAATAACAAACGACCATCTATCATTTTAGAAAATTTTACAAGTGAATATTAATAAAATTTGGACAAATGATTACTCATTTAAATAATTTGGAAGCATAGAACATAGTTTTGTATTCAACTCGGTTAAGACTAAGAACTCTTCCCACTATCCCTCCACGCAAATGTGGTAAGACTTCCTTTAAATTCAACCTTCCTCATCCCTAAGTCACTAGCGTAATTAGTATCCAACATGTGCCTCTAGCAGGGACCGTTAGCAAGACGAGTTACTAAAAAGATAAAAAATAAAACTAATATTATAGCTACTGCTCATCCAAGCTGTCCGAATATTTGTACTAATGGAGTAAGAATGGGAAAGGTAGAATTTAAAGGAAGTGTGCCCGTATTTGTATGAAAGAAGAGTGGAAAACCATTCAGGGAAAATACAACTCATTAAACTTGGAAGGGATTAAAGACCAAACCTCCTCACCACCAGGAAACCAAACTATAAGTGTAGGGCTTAACTTACTGACACCTTTGACCGTGAGTTCACCGTTATAGGTTGAATAACTATTTTGTTTTTTCAGTGTTCATTTAAGCAAAACGTCTACCTACTTACCTAGTCTATGGAATTAGAAATTCGTAAGTTCCTTGCAGCACTTTCAAAAGTATGACACCCATCCCTATTTTGAGCTAGTTTTATCCATTACACCTCACTACACCCTATCTCTTTCAGGCCCATTCTGATGTTATCCTTTCATCTGCGTCTAGGTCTTCCCAATGGTCTCTTCCCATTGAGTTTGCCAGTCAGTACCCTGAACTTGATCCTAGATTTTCGCATTCACGCTGCATGTCCTACCCATCGTACGAGACTTGACTATCCTAACAATGGCGTGTGATGAATACAGGGTATGTAACTCATAATTATGTAACCTCCTCCACTCCCCAGTCTCCTAATCCGCTCTTGGATCAAATATCTTCTTAAGCACCTTGTTTTTGAACATCTATAATTTGTTTTTGTCATGTAAGGTAAGAGGCCACGTTTCCCTCACAGAGAACAACCGGTAAAACTATTGTTTTGTCTATTATGAGCTTTACATTCCTTAAAAGCAGACGAGATGGCAATAACTTACTGACCAAGTAATAACATGCATTTACCGACTTTATTACTTTCCTAATTTCCAATCTAATATCGTTATTGCTAGTTAAAATGATTGATAAATATTTAAACTGATTAACCCTGTCAAATTATATTTTATTTGCAGTAATCTCGAAAATATCGACCTCAATCTGTATTCTTTGTATGACCATTTCGCTTTTAAGTTTGTTTCTTACCAGCCTCTGATAAAATTTCTGCATTTCTTACCACACCCTCCTTTCTATTGCCCAACAAAGCTAAATTATCTGCCTATCTTGATGGTTTCATTGTACCGTTTAATGTCAACCAATCCGTACTCTCTTGCCAATAGCATACTCTAAGGCTAGACTAAGATGAAATGGCGAAAGTGCATCTCCTTGTTTCATCCCCTTATGTATTTCAAAAGGGTCTGATATGTGACATCCAACCCATACCCTACCACGCGGACCAGTCAAATATACCTCAATTAGCTTGAAATACTTTCGGGTATCTCAAATTTAGCTAAAGTTTCTATTTTATTTTAAAAAACAGAATCATAGCAAAACGTCTACAAGGCCCTTTATTGTTTGTCGTGACGTCCATATCAATTAAAACAATAATAGATTTAATTACTTAAAAATATGTTGGTCAACTGTCTTATAACGAACGTCTGGATCAGGGATTCCCAACTTTTTTCACTTCAGGGCACACTTATTTGAAGACAATATTTTCATGGCACACTTGTATATAGGCTGAACACATGTTTCTATTAAATTTAGATATAAAAATAAAATTATTAGTATCAAGATCCAGTTGACAATATAAATTTCTCTTTATCAGATCTCACATCTACTTGCGGGGGAATTGTCTATTAAAACTTTTTCAACAACATTTTGACTGATGTTCTCAGAAATTTCAACAGTGAGTCGCCCTATTGTATTATATCTATTCGACAAAGGCGTTCTTGAAATTTTCTCTTTAGATTATTTTACAAGCATGGTTTCAACAATGACCTGACAAGCGAACCAATTATATTTGCTCCAATGATATGTGGTTTCGTGTTTTTACTTTCTCTCTATCTTACAGGTAGAGAAAGTATGGTGATCGTCAAAAAAATCGAACTCGAGATTTTGATGAATTTTGACGTTTCATGACTCCCTGAATCCGAAAAAGTGGTTTTTGAATTTCCGTCTGTCTGTCTGTCTGTCTGTACCTCCAACTAGAGCCTAAACTATTTTACCGATTGAGCTGAAACTTGATATCTAGGGTTTTCATAGGGTTGCCCCGAGGG
>CABFWB010001861.1:31246-48397 GCA_902151455.1 Timema bartmani | reverse complement strand
GAGTATCTAAAGAAACTGGACCAGACCCTTTGTCTTTGTTTTAAATAGAGCCTTGAAGGGTTGCAAGATCATATGTGTTGCAATTAAAACACGGCATCCGTATTCAGTTTAATTAGTTCCGCGCGCTTCTAGCATGTACAGTACTTCCAACAAGAGGTCCTGCCATTCATAAAAAAAACACTCTTGAGGTGGTATTTATGTTCGAATACTCACAACGACACCAAATTAAGATCCTTGAAAGGACTATTCTTCCATATGAGAGTGATTTTACAGATAGGACTATTTTATATACAAGGGTGTGAATTATCTTTTCAACCAAGTGGAGACTAGCAGGTGTAACAACATCGTATATAAAGTGGTCAGATTGTTTTAGTACTATTTTTATTATAAATATGCTACATGACCTTTATAAAGGTAGAGTGGTTAAGTATAGGTTTACTAGATTCTAGGCGAGTTTTTATGACTCTGGATGATAACTTAAATTATTTAATGTTTATTTGAACTCTTATTAATATCTTGATATTAATATTAAGGGTGAGCGATAGGCATCTTTCACTTCGAGTCGAGTTTGAATGAAATCGAGCTTTTTAGAGTTCGAGTAGTAAAGAGATAGTTATCATACAAATAATGCTCAAGTTGGAGATTTCAGTAATAGATCCATGCATAAGCCAGAAATAAGTACAAATATAATTATTAATTTTTTTAGAATTACATTCTTATATAAAAATATATAATCAAACAAATTCGATATTTTAAATAGATTTAATTTAACTGTACATTTTTTTTAAGGAATCTATTTGCTACAAAATTATATCTTAAAATTGAATTAAATTAATTAGATTAAGAATTTTCAAGAAAAAATTGAAAAATTATGAATACTCAAGTTTTTCGAGTTTTATAAAGGAACTTTTTAGAAAATACAAACATGCATTTTTTAAATGAATACCTTGGGAGTGTTTGACATGAAAAATAATATTGTATGCTTATTTTGGGGGTAGAAACTAATTTATGGTGGATTTAGGGAGTGTTTGATATAGCAAATAAAATTTATAGTTTTATTTTTGTGGGAAAGGGGGCGTAAAAATTAATTTATTGGTAGTTTACTGATCATTGATTTTTCCAAAACTTTAACATTTTTATAATGCTTCTAACGATTTGGTTTCAAATTGGTATCTTGGGAGTATTTGTCGTAATAAATTACACTGTTTAGTTATTTTTTGAGTAAAAACTCGTTTAAAGGTAATTTACAAAAGACTGGTTTCTTAAAAAATTGAATATTTTATAAGTGGTTCTAGGATTTGGTTACAAATAGGTATATTGGGAGTGTTTGGCATGACCAATTAATAAAACTGTATATTGGTTTTTGGGGTAAACATTTGTTTAAGGGTGTCTTGTTGATGACTAATTTAAAAAGAATTTAACTATTTTGAAAATGGCTCTAATGATTTTGTTTAAGATTGATATCTAGTGAGCGATTGATCTCCAAAATAACACTGTAGGGCCTATACTATGACTTTAGGATAGTAATTGACTGAATACTGATTTTTGTAAATCTTGAATCTTTTTTAAAATGTCACTATCAATTTTGTTCAAAATAGATATAGGGGGACTATTTTATATGATAATAATTAATGGGTTTTTATTTTTCTAAAATAATTAAATCTAAAGGTAGCTTACTTAGAACAAATGATAGAAAATACAACATTTCTCGAAATTGGACTTAAAGATTGAGATGACCAAAGCCCGAAATTGAATAGAACTTCGGGCTTTGAGCTGAAAATCCGTCTATTGGCCGTTTTAGGGCTTTGCGTCCAACATATACAAATGAAACCAAACGTATTCATGGAAGCAATATTGGATTTGTTTTGACCAAACAAATTCTTTTGTTATAAAAACTGTAAAAACATGGATCTTAATTCGCGTCTCCTTCCACCACACCTCAACCTTGTTGTCACTATAAACCACCTCGGTGGTCGAGTGGTATAAGGCGTCACTCTCGTAATATACTGGATTTTTGATAACGGGAACATCGGAGTTCGAATCCCGGTCGGATGTCTTGAGGTTGATTTTCCTAAATGGTTTTCCCCTTTCCCTTCACGCAAATGTGGGTACAGTTTCTATAAATTCAACCTTTCTCATCCATACAACACTGGCGTAATTCGTATATATGCGTATAACCCGAAGGTTTAGTAAGAGGCTGTGTAAAATATAAACATATTAAATTGAAACCTGTCTACTATTCTGTTAGGCTTAAATAAAGAGTGTGTAGAGGGCACTTCTGTTGTCTGTTTAGTAATGTGTTTGATATATTAATGTAATTTAGTCATATTTTGATAGGCCTACAGCTGTTTGTTCATAAAGTACACTATAAGTACCTGAATAAAATAAAAATAGAATGAGCTTGACACTCTACTACCTGTATTATTCAACAATATTCAAAAACAGTTTTTTCAAGCCTTTATTTCTTCGTGACTTCCATTTCTTTCATTAGAAATAACAGAATCTGAACAACTCGAAGGTGTTAAAAATCACACGACCGTAAAGAGGTAACACGAAATGAAAAAAAAATCCCACTATCAAAACTCGTTGGTAAAATTAATTAACATTGAAATATTGAAAAAAAGCACTTCACTCATTCAGAGCTTATTTAATATTTGTTACAATTGTATGTTAGGATATTATTTGCAGTTCGCTTTTGAGTATGTTTAGTCATACGAATGCGAGTTGTTTAACCGGAATCACGTGATGGTTCTGAAGTGTTTTGGGAGTGTCAGCTAGAGAGAGGGAAAGGGTTGAAAACGAGTTGGGCTATTCAAACACGGTTATATAAACTATAATGCCACAGTTTCAGAGAGGGGCTGATGTGTTGATAATTAACCACCACAATGCATGTAGTAGGGCCTACTTGTGTTCGTACAAAGCGTAGACAAGCTACGAGACGACTGGAAAGTACCAACTCTGAATTGTAACACATACGAGTTCTTAATACACGTTGATTACTGTGGAAAAAATATAAATTGTTTTAAATTAATAACTTATCGCTAAGGGAATTTTGAAAATTACCATAACATAATTATATAATTTACAACATTTATAAAAAAATAGTAAAAATCCTTAATTATATTAAATATATAATATATATAATTATATCCTGAATTTATATCCACAAATTGTGGATACTACCTATTCTGACCTAAATTAACCACCAGCAGAATGTGCTTGGCTAAGGGAGGCTACATTTCCATGTTTTAAAGTGGATATGAATCACTAGTAGTGGGGAGGTTGGAGTTTAATCTTAACCGGGTGTGATAAAATGTTTATTTTCCTAAATGATTTCTTACTTTTCCTCTGTGAAAATGTGGATATATTTCTTATCAATTATACCTTACTCCTCCCTACCACACTAGCGTAATTAATAAATATGTGTACAATCCGAACGGGTAGTGAGACGGCAAATTATTTGTTTAAAACGAAATCTTCAATAATTGTACCAATTACCCACTTCAGTGACAGAATGGTCTAAGGCGTCACTCTCTTGTTAGAATGGCCTGATGATGACGCAAAGATCAGGGTTCGAGTTCCAGTCAGGTTTATTGAGGGTTTTTTCTTAATGGTTTCCCACTCTCCTTCCATGCAAATGCAGGTAGATTACCTCTAAAATGCTTTCTTCCTCATTCCTCACCCATTGGAGTAATTACCATGTATACGTACAGCAAACTGAACTGAAAATATAGACCTACCAATTCCAATTTTTCTACAGAAACCAATATATGGTTATAATAAAAATCTGTAACTCTTATAATTATGAGCTCGTAGTTTTCATCTTCCCCCTCTATGAGTTACATATTCACAATTAGAGCTGGATAACGTATGACAAAGGGATGGTTTTGGGTGAAACTGTTCCCGTTGTTTTCCTCAGGGGTGGTTAAAGGGGGTCTCTAAGGTACTAATTAGACCCCAGAGCTCGGTGGGTGCAGTCCTGGGCCCACTTTAGGAGCAAATCAGCCGCCCGAGACGATGTTTGTAATGTGATACAGGTTGGCAGGGTTGCATACAGACAAGGTGTCAATCGTCATTTAAATATTTGACTCACACGGAATACTCGTGGAGGGAGCCTCCATGTTTGTGAAAATGGAAAGGAACGTGAATCAAGGGCCGTATTTTTCTAGAATGTATTACAAAAAACATTTGTTGGCCAAAATAATTCAAATATCCCTTCATTAGGTAGGCTAAATTTAGTTTAACTTTCTAAACATAAAATGCTAAACTGGTTTTTGAATAGTTGTCATCTACATTGTAGGCCTATAATTTAATCATGATTTACTTTTTTAATTTAAAAAAATTCTGGTCAAATTTCATAATGACTATCACAAATATTAAAGAAATATAACTATATGCAAAAATTTAAACTAAATGTAGCCTTATCTAATAAATTTTGGCCAAAAAAGGTTTTTTGTCATGAAAGCTGAAAATTATGGACCTTTTATGGGTTCTGGAACCCCGTTGTAAGAGAGTCCATATATTTACCGAATAACGTAACTGATTTCTTATCATCATGTGAATAAATCATGTATATAATAGCAAATAAAATATAATAATACCATGCTAGTAATAGGTAAATTAACTAAATAAAGTGGTGGAGTATAAGAGTAAACGTCCTTCACAAAGCTAATGATTCATAGTTATGTAAACAATTTGATCTAATAAACAAAGTTAACATTTTTAAAATTGGAGCTTCCAGCATATGATTTTAAAAGACCGCAAACATCACTACAATAGTTATGGCAGCAGAAAACCCCACTACATTGTCTTAGGTGGCTTCAAACCCTTCTATAATGTTTGAGGTGATTGCAAACTCCACTAAAATGGTTAGGTCTATGACTGCCGCAAACTCCATTACAATGTCTTAGGTGACCGCAAATTCCACTAAAATGGTAATGGTGGCTGCAAGCTCCGCTACAATATTTTATATGTCCGCCAATCCAATGAATGTCTGTATGAATGTATGTCTGTAGGATCCACGAAATTTAAATTAAATTAGGACAAAACTCCAAGGTTTTTTGAGCACCGAACATGGCAAATTTGGGAAATATTAACAGTAGGAATTATTTAAAAATAGACAGCAATGTAATAAAATACAATTTTGAGAACCAGCCAAGTTTAATCAATATGCCCTACTCATTTAAGTTTGATCTGTTATAAGTTCTGGTTCAGCTTCAACAATTTATTTTTAAAGTAAGAAAGACGAATGCCACTTTTAAAAATAATAAAATAGCAACTTTTTACACCACATATTACTTACTACCCGTTAAGGCTATCGGTATATTCATAGTTTACAATATTAGAAAAAATGTATCCGAATTTGATTGATGGAAGAGGGGTAGGACTAAACCCATTTAGGCAAAATCACCGTCAGTAGCCGACAGCCCACCGGGAATCAAACCAAGAGTACGGGAACGTTTTTATTCTGGGGGTGTGGAGAGGGTCAAATGTAATATTATAATATCCAGTTTAACTTAGGTTGAATAATAAACAAGAGGTTACGTAGATTATATTTCTGGTTGGTTATAAAATGCGCTTGAAGACCACGGTAGGGTAAAAGTCTTGTCAAAGTTATAAAAAAAAGTTGAGTAAAAATAAAATAAAAATATAGAAAAAATATCATTCCTAATATGAGAAGAGCTGTATTTAGTAAGCCAATAATATTCAAATTTCGTGCTCACAATTTTACAGTCGTTATCATTTCAACTTTGTCTTTATTGCTTTTTTTAAAAAAAAATTATTTGCTCTAGTAAAAAGTAGTAATTTTATTTATAGCATTATCGAAACTTGTTTGAACTAAAGGTTGGCTTTTTAATAGGCTATTATTATTTTCCTTTCACACACATAACTAAAAAAACAATAATTTATATTAGAGACACGTTTGACTGTGTGTATATAATAATGTTTTGTGCTATTATAAATTTAAATTTGACACCCCTGATATTAATATTTAGCACACTACCTCTGACACGTTTCCAATTTTTTATCCCACTTCAAGCATTTTGTTTTCATAGTGTGCAGGCTCTTTTTATAGTTTAGAGTGTTGAGCTTAAGGTGGGACTAAAGGGAGTTAAGGTTTATATTTTTTCTTTCAATTTTTATCACAAAAATAATTTGGACAAAATAAATCAACCCTTGCTTCAGTAAATACGTTTATTTTATTTTAGTTTTCGTCAACGATTAAACATAACAGTTCTTGAATATCTGTCATACTCATGAGTAAGGCTCAGATTTTGATTACCTAAAATAATAAAAAAGATGGCCTATAAAATGAGCTAACAAGTCTATAAAATTACTTCTAATTTTCAAAAAATGCCTTCAAAAACATGGATAATAATTCGTAGTGAATTCACACGACTAAATCAAACGCGTGCTTTGCAAATGTAAACTAAAAATTATACATACAATGAAGTCTTTAACAAGTGAATTCTGGCTCTGCTAAATATAATAGTGATTTACAAATATCCGCTTCAGAAGTAATAGCTACCCCCTTCCAACGCAACCCTCTCCAGATTAGTTGCAGTGTCTCACCAGGAATGTATATTTTCCAACCAGACAAGCGTTGAAAGTATTATAAAGGCTGTACTGTATTTACCTGGGGTGGGCAGCCCCGTCGTAAATCGCCACAGTTGTCTAATTGGCCCTTGATTTGTAACGAATTTGAGTTTTCCAACTCTCAAAGTGAAATAAACTTTTTCCTGACTGCGTGTGATGGTTGAAACTTGACCTTTCCTGCATATCATTGGAAGCATTCCGCTTTCTAAATGAGTCATTGACCAAACAAAGCCACCCCTTTTTCAACAATTCGTTTCATCTCTGCCTTCAGACAAAAGGATTGTAAAATTTCCCATTAAATCGTGTGAAATATTCAATTAGAACAGTTTTTATTATTTGCGTCTGAGGCATTTTGTAGCTGAGTAGTCAAAGTGTACATGTTTTGAATAAACTTGCTAAAACACTGTGCGATGTTTTAAATGTTCGATTAAGCAACATAATTAAATAATTTTTACATAATGTGGCGAATTTAACTTCTCATTCACCACACCTATGGCTAAATTGACAAATAGGCCCTATGTCTCCCGCTTCTGGTAGCCTATATGCTTTCAACCAAAGAGAGTACAAAGTTCATGGCCTACATTATCTTCTCATTCAGACAACTGTGTGTTGGAAAAATGTGTGTAGGCCTATTTGTAAAATATCGATAGTATTTAAAAATATTTTTATTCAACATGAATGCCTTACGATGACTCAAACATGGCTTCAAATTGTTTTTAAAAAATCCTTATAAATGCCTAAAATAACTTTAAAAGGACAAAAACCAAGAAAATATGACCTAAAATCCCATAGTGACAAAAATGACCAAAAAATGACGTGTAAATTAAACATTTATACAAAAAGAGAATCATGAACCGAGTTTATCTACTTATGAACAATGTATGTGATTGGGATCTATGGGCATTGTGACATTTGGACAAAAAAAATTTAAATGAAGTGAAACTGTTATGATCAAACTTTGTGGAGCTCATGACAAATATTTAAGAGCTGTTCAGAATACTATACATAGAAAATTAAACTAAATATGAGTTATTTACTGAAGAGACATTTTAAACTTATTTATTTTGATTAAAAATGTTCTTTGTTTTAAAAATCATACAAAAAAATTATATTCATTCGCGTTCCCCTTAACCTCACCTTAAAACTGAAGTCTTTATATTTAATATGTCTTAAGCTTAGAACTAAGTCAATATTATTTTATTTATAATTTTTGTGTCCAATTTTCAGCTAACACAAACTTGACTCTAAATAGATTAAAGGCAGTAGGCCTATTGGCCTTTAAAAATATCGAGTAAAGGCACTAGTGGCCACGTTGTATAAGGCATTGGACTAACATTATAATTAATAACTGGGCCTTGAATCTCAATCGATTGCACTAGATATGTTTTTCCACATAGGATTCATCAGTGTGTTTGTCCTATCATTACTTAAATATAATTCGGATACACTTCAAATAAGCAATCCTTTCCAACCCTACCATATAGTTTGAGGCGTTAGTAGCCCTCGTACTAACACATAACCAACCAAATCCAAACAATCTTTATTGCTACCTAAAAATATTATTTTCTAGTCCACTCCAGTTATTTCCATTGTCTACCAACTTGAGTTAAAATCTAGTTAAAATTGTCTCTCAATAATAATTTAGCATCAGTTCTATAGGCCTATAGTCTGATTTGTAACAAATTTGTTCCCTCCCAACACCTTTAACACCACGTCTCAGTAAAAGTAGTTCTAGAGAATGATACAAGATTTAAAATCTTGATATACTTAGGTTTATATTTTTTCTATCTATCAATTTAACTTATATAAGTTATAGGTCTATATACTATATTTTTTTAACGTGAAGTGAATATTTTCGACAATTATTTTCAACATTTTGCCCAAACCATTTTCATATGGGGTTTAAAAGTGAAATATTAGTCACTGTACCTTAAAATTCCAAACTTGAAAAATATTCAACGGGGAAGTCACAATTTTATAAAATTACTAACTTATTTCTTTCGACAGCAATTTCTTAAGTTCTAGCCCGGATGATGCAAGGTCGGTAAATGAATACGTAGTCCGAGAGATAACCTATAACGCGTTTACTCGCTTCGATGGCGGCATGGTCTAAGGCGTAACTCTCATAATATACTAGACTCTTGATGATGGATAAATCGTGGCTCGATTCCGGTCGGGATTACAGAGGTCTATTTTTTTCCTAAATGGCTTTCCACTCTTATCTCTTCACGAAAATGAGGGCACACTTTCTCTAATTCAACCTTACTCATTCCTAGCCCAGTAACACAATTAATACAAAGGTTTATGACCCGAACGCGTAGTAAGATACAGTGTTAAAAAAAAGTGAAAGCATTTAAGTTACTTCGAGGATTATCATATAAAAGCTAACAAGTTTTAAATAGAAAATATGCATGTTATATAATAATATGCGTTGGTCAGTGAATGTATGGACTCTATCAAAATAGGGTTTTTATTTTCATAAAAGAAATTATTTAATTCTATTAAAAAAACTGTAGTTCTAGATTTGCCCAAAAATCGCTAAACGTCTGAGCTTACGTTGGGTCATGTGACTTAGACAATCAAGAAAAGTGACTCCGGTGATTTTTCGCCCGTAGGTCCTATTTGTCATGAACATTACAATACACAGATACAGAGAATGCTTGAATAAAAACCTTTAAGGTATTTTACTAGTGAAGAAAAAGGGCTAAATTGTTGGGAATTATAATTATGCTAGAAAGAAGAGCTGTTTGTCAAGAACACTGCTGGTGCTAATTATTCTAAAATAAACTATATAAAAGTAAAGGCTAGAAAAATATTTTTTTATATTAATAGTAGCCTAACTACAAAACTTGTATGAAATAAATATTAATTACTATTCTTAGATTACTTAAAGCTATTCATTATTCTTAATTCAACTTAGTAGGCCTTCACTTAAAAAATTATCAAACGTTTTAAGGAATCAATTTATGACTCTTTGGATGGCGTGATAATGTAGTTCAAAAATGTCAGCAATAGAATAAAGAATCGTCATTTAATCTAGCACTAGCCTTAGTGTTTCAATTCACCTGTAAAATTATTTCAAGTAGAAGAGCTACACTCAGAATGTTTGGGATGTTTTCTCTTTGTTTTAAGTTTGTAATATAAATTTTAAGTCTATTAAAGTTCAAATAACGTTTTTATCGACTAAAATATAAAACTAATTCAATCTAGGCCCATTTTAAATTCTGAATTTTGTAGGACACCCATTTTCGAACACCATTACTAAAATTTGGCGTTCTAGAAATATGTCTTGTTTGATTTATTAACTAAAATGTATTACTAAGGATTCATCTAAGGCTTTCAATAATACTTTCCTATGACTTAGTGAATTGTTTGTCTTTCATATTATTTATTAAACTGACTAAGAATGTAAGTACAATAATTTTAGTATTTTTATTTCACCATCGTGGCCTCATGATTTTCTAGTTTATAAATAACGGACTTCCTGTTAAAATTAGAATGCACAAAATTTTGAAATCTAGAGACTTACGTGTAATTTAATTAAAAATACTTAAATCAGTTACTTATAACAACAAATACCCATAAATATTCAGTTAAAATCAATTCCCTTTTGTCTAAACATGAGCTCCAAATTATTTTTCTTTAAATTTATTTAAGTAAGCTATCTTTTCCTTTTGTTAAATAAATTAATCACAATTTTAATGTGATAGATAGTCAAACTTCTTAACAAATAATTACTAAGTATGTTAGCTGCATTATTTAGTACTTAAGTCGTAAGCGGTTCTCTTTTAGATGTGGAATACTTAATCTTTGGGATTAGGAACTCGAAAGTTCATTGCCGCACTTAACAAAAGTAGGCTGCCTACTATCTTGAGCTAGTTCTATCCAGTCCCCATCATTACACCCTATCCCTAACTTGAGCTAGTTCTATCCAGTTAATCTCATTATACCCTATCTCTTTCAGGTCCATTCTATTGTTATCCTCCCATCTGGGGGGGGAATAGTTTAATTAATATGAATCTGGGTAATTAGCGAGATAAAACTGTTAGCTGATGCCACTTTTGATCAAGTAAGTTAGCTGTTTGATTATATGATCAGTGACAACATGCAATATTTAAGATTTAGCGATTAAACTACATTCTGTGAAAGTTAGCTTAGTGTTCAAATAATTTAAATGAAAATCTACGTAAACATAAAGATAACTTACTAATAGATTGATGTGTCCGTACGTTCCTATTTCGATCTGTTGCGAGGAACGTTTTATCAGCTTAATAATCTTGTCCTGAGGGTAGGATTAAGTTCATACATTTTGACTAGAAAATAAAACCTAAATTTTCTAATGGAAAAAACCCAACCAAATTAGATAAATTCTTGACAATATGAAATAAACCAATATAAGTATTTTTAAAGACTCCTTCAAAACACGCACACACAAAATTTCACCAAGGACATCTTCACATAAATCACACTAAATTTTTCGGAACACGTCAATGTGATTAAACAGTTTAATTAATGTCATTCACCAGATGCAAAAAATTGAACGGGTTTTAATTTCGATCTTATTCTTTATTTAGTTACGTGTTTGAGGGTAGACGTAAACAAAACGGTTTTAGAAGGAGATTTTGATGTTATTTAAAAAGTTTAACTGTGCGTAAAAAAACAACAACTTCAAACTTCACTCTAACGTAAACAGTGACCGCGCTTGAATGGCGCGAAACGAAGCGGTTAATGTTTAAAGAACCTGGATTCACTCGCGGATGATTAGGAAAGGTGCCGGACGTGAACTGAGAAGTTTAATATCTTTTTTTTTTTACCCCCTCCCGCTATACGATCTTCAAGATCACCTTAGCGCACGCACACTGAATCTCGTCAAGTGGTTCCGTTGTCGAGTCCCTCTCTCCAGCATTTCGGCTGGTGTCCCTTGTCCCCCCTCTCCCTCCTCACAGTAGTCAACCCTACTAAATCAGGGATCTACCCCCTCTCTCCCTTACTATCGCTAACTTTGTCCTCTCCCGAGGAAATCTTTACACGGAAATCAACTCTATCTTTCTTTATTTCACAACATATTTTTCAAACACCCTCCCTGTGTGTTGATGACCCCCCTCTTTAACCCCCTTTCCCTCCAAAAAATTACAAACCCTCTCCGTCCACATGTAAAAGAGAGATATTAAAAAAATAGAAATCTAAAAAAAAGGATCACCAGGAGGTGTTTAAGCGTAAGAGGAATGGCCCAGTTCAAGGATGACGATGTGTAAACCAATCAGGAGTGGTGTACAGTTTCCTGCCAACCAATGGGGGAAGGACATGGTTCGTTGGAGAGGGAGGCAAAGAGAGAGGGGTGACATTGATTGTTATGCTGGCTGCTCATTCGTTTGGAAGGGATGGTAGGGGGCGCAAGTGTTGTGATTGGTGCTGATAGTTTGAACTTTCGCCGCTAGATAGTATTAGGGTCACTGGTAAAGTGCGCCACGTCTTGTAGTTTCAAAAAGATGCAATAGAGTGCATCCGCTTAGGAAAGAAACCGGGAGGAATGTTCTTCGGAAAGATAGCCTAGGCTACTATTACTTATTTTGACATAATTTCATGGGGTTCGATTCAACAATACTGTATAAAATATAACATACTAGCATGAAGCACCCGGCTTTGTAAAAAAAGTAAAAAAGTCAATACAGCTAAAAAAATAAATCATGTATAAAATAGGCCTATTTATTTAAAAAAAAAGGGTAGCTAAAAAGAGTAGAAAGTGTATAAAGGGTGAACAAAGTGTATTATTTTAGTTTAAAAAGGGTAAAAAAGAAAAGAAAGCGAATATATTATTTTTTTAGCATTTTCTTACTAATCTTTGGCTTTTTCCATTTATTCCGATTACCCTTTTTACCTATCTTGCACTTTTGGCACTTTTTAGCCTTTTTTACCTTTTACTCTCTTTTATCCTTTTTTCTCTGTTTAGCCTTTTCTGTCCCTTTTACTCTTTTAATCCTTTTTTACATATTATAGGCCTAATTACTCTTTTTACCTACTCTTTTTATCTTTTAGAAAAATTTGATTAGATTTAGCTACTTTTAATAATCCATTTGGCACCTTTTACCATTTTTAATTTTTTTTACATGAAGTAGGCCTATCCAGCTTTGCCGGAAAGAAACACCTTAGGATAAAAGGCCATAAAAGTCAAAAAGGGCAAATAGGGTAGAAATAAATCTAATTAGTTTTTAAAAAGGTATGCAATAAGGAGTAAAAAATGACTAAAAGGAAAAAAAGGGAAAAAATGGCAAAAAGAACATTTAATAAAAATAAAAAGTGCATAGGCCTAAAGGTTAAAAGGAGTAAAACCTTACAGAAAAGTAGCGTTACAAAATAATTGTATCAATTTTCAAAATCGCATAGCCTACAAAATGAAGCACTTTTTTTTTTCAAAACTTAGTCTTAGGTTCCGATATCCAATCCATAAATCAAACCAATAGGCCTAAGTATAAAATAAATTGAACGTTGAGCCTCACATCCTTTTTCGCTCGTTTATCTTAATAATACGAAATAATATACATTGTTGCAGAAATATCTATGAGAAAAGATCATCATATTCCATCAAAGAACCAGAAATGAAATAATTTAGGTAGACCCACTGTACATGTTTACAGAAACATCAATGCTCAAAGAACATAGGCTTATCAATCATTGACCTTTGTGGTCTATGTGTAAGGTGATCGCCTCAGCACCGAATGTTCGTGGATTCATACCCAGATAGGGTCGACTGATTGTTCTTGAGCGATTAAAATGGGTTGCACAGCAACCTTCGGAGGAAAGGTAAAGGCGCCGGTCCCATGTCAATTGTGGCATGTAACCCACAGTACAAGAACCATGGACAGTATTGGAAACTACCTTTCCCAGCCAATTTGGAAGGCCCTTACACTCTCGCTCATATAAATTATTGTGTGCTAATACAATCATTTAGTTCAGAAAATGCACATTAAATACCTAAAATAAATAAAAAGCATATCAATCAACTCCATTTCTCCGAGCTACATAAAAATATTTTTTATAGCTTGGAAAATATTAGTTTTAACAAAATAGGCCTATATTTCAAATAAATGCTATTTATTTTTAATAATGTTACAACTTTGCTTCGATTAATTTGTATCTCAAAGAGTTGCAGAGATATGATCAAAATTGGAGGTATCCGTTTGTTTAAAGTGCCCCCTAATTAGTTATAATTTTCCATGAAAAATAAAATTTGCAATAATTTGTTATTCGGAATGATACCTCTACATTCATGAATAATTCTAATTTTATACTTTCCCTGAAAGGTAATTTTCTATTCTTATATTCCACTCCCCTCCCCCATTTTTTCCGGTGCTTCAGTTTAAAGTGTATGATGTTCAGACGAGTTTCAGTCAATAGAGTATAGAGAAGTATCAAGTATATGTTTAAATTATATTAGTTTTGGAAATTTTGAGCACCATTTATCAACACCCACATATACTTATATACATAAGCCTATATAGGAGAGAGTGGGTCACAATGATGCACTAAAAATGTTTTTTTTTCATAGCTGTTTCAGTTATCACCCAAATTTAAGGAAATTACACCCAAATGTAAGGTACAGTACATTATAACACTACTTATGAAATTTACAAATCAACAAACGTGACGCTGTGTGGCCAACTATATTATATTTGGCAGCTGAAACAATTTCGTCTAATTTTGCCCCACTATGGGTCACAATGATACATTGGTGTTATAATTTGAAATTTATACTGTTATTATTATTATGATTATTATTATTATTATTATTATTATTATTTAAACATTAAAATACTGTACACAAAAGTAAAAACTTATTTGAATGCAAGAGTGCATTATTAAATTATCCTTTTTAAAAAAAATTGTAAGTGCCCTGGGCTAAGGGCTCTATGGAAACTAACTTACCAGAAGTCTCTTCGTCTGAAGAATGAGCAGTTACTCTGGCTGTGATCAGATAAATCAGCTGCTTTGTGGAACAAATTTCGCTTGGCCTTGGCGCTGGTTGACTTCACCTGCTGCTTCCTCTTACATTTTTCTGCACACTCTCATAGTTCCTCCTTATCTGAAGTGTCGTCAGTTTCAGTGCAACTTTCCCTTTAGGTCTTCCTGTACTATAAATATTCCTCTCATCGGCTTTTGGATATCCGCTGAAGACTTGTGGGCTAACAAACGAGTTTGCATTATGTTTTGATGGGTTCCATATGTATTTGACATTCTCATTTCTAGAATGGGTTGACCTAGCAATGCAAGTTTCTGCAATAGGTCTTTTAGTGATGTGTTCGCTTTTAACTTTCATCTGGTACAACTCAATAAATCACTGCAAAGGACAAGGAATCGCCATCAGTAAAAATATTCTGATCATATGGATACATCCCCATCTTCCTGAACCCAGACTTTATGTTGGAAGGTGTCATCGAACGCTCGAATGCAACTCCTATGCGAGAAGCTAACTCAAAGATTGTCATTGGTATACCCAGGTGTTGAAGCATCCAGAAATCAACAGCTTCATTGTAGTTTGCCTTGGAGGAGTAGAACACTATAACACAAAGAGGGTGCAACCTATCATTTCAGTGTAGTGGCAAGGTAGCCAATATTACGCCGTATGCCTTGCAAGGTCTATCCCATAAACCTTGAGGTGGCTTTTGTGTTTTTTTTGAATAGCAGAAGTGATGGATTTTCCCTTGATGAGTTTGAGTGCTTAAAAAAAATGCCTCATTACTTCGATGAGCCAACTTGTTGTTCAGTGTTCACCCATCCCGATGGACTAGCAATCCCAAGAGTACCATTTGGTGATTGGTGCAACTTGAATCATGCGTTCTTTAAAATGCAATCGTGGGATGTAAAAATTACAGACTAGAATACCTGTGGGGCACAACAAGACACTGTCTCATTGTGCTCCACCTTGGACTGTCTCATTGTGCCCCACCACCTACATTTCAAATTATGGTGACATGTGCACCAAACCACCTAATCACAATCTAGCCCCATACTATTTGTGGGTAACTAGGCAGACGTTTGCAAAAGCTTAAATAAATACTCATTTTTTAAATAGATGCCATGTTACAGATTTCGATATATTAACGGTAAATTTCATTTTTATTACCTAAAATGTGATTCTTGCATTTAGCTAGCAAACTTTGGCCTCCAGCCTTGTGTAAACACAATATAAATGTGAAGAGTTGGTACCTCATTCTACCGCCAGAGCACCACGTTTTCAGTGTCGTCAATTATGGAAGTATTTACGTTGTCTCATTGTGAGAAGATTTTTCTTGTGTGGGCGATAGAAAGACAGAAGGATGATGCACTACGTAGATATTTACTTTTACATATAGTGTTAGTTAAATAAATTTTGAATATTGTTACCTTTGATTAGATCTGATTATTTTTATTAATTAATCAAAAGGAAGATGTAAAATATAATCGCTACACCATCCTCAATTACTCTCTCCACACTTCCCACTTCCCTATCCTTGCATACTCCCTTCGTTTCAACAACATTCATACACCGAGTCATACATGCCCTTTTATTCTTAAAACTCTTGATATTTCTCATTCTCACATATTCGTCTACAACATTTAATCACGTCTTACATGGCCTACACCTTCCTTTTGATCCACACACTTTACCATCATAGGATATATTTGCTTCGTCATTCAATCACAATCATCCTCAAAACGTGCCCAAACCAACGTAAGACACTTCTTTCACATTGACCTATTGGATTACCTCTCAACTGCACTCCTTCAGCACCCATTCAATACTGACTGTCCATACGAGTTTTTCAACATACATTTCTTAGCTATCTCATTCCAATCACATTCACCTTGATCTTGTGTTTCTACTGACAAACACACGCTTCACATCCGTAAAACAATGTTGGCGTTAACACACTTTTATTATATACTGGCATTTTTGCCTCTTTCAATACTACTTCATTCTTTACAATAGTCTACATACATCCAACTATTCTCCAACTACCCGTCTATCAATTTAAACCTCTGGCCTTCCATTTTTACAAAATATTCTGACTAGATGTTTAAAATCATCCCCTTGTGCGAACAGTTTTATATTTATACTATACTGACAATAACTTCCTAAACCATCCTTATCAGAAACCATCAAATTAGTTTTAGAGACATTTATACGAAGATCCATTCTGCCTTCTGCCACATTCAAACGATTTAATGAATTCTGCAAGTCACTTTCATTTTCAGCCATTAATACGCCATCATCAGTATAAAGCATCACTCTTACATTCACATTGTCCAATTATACACCATCCGCGTCCTCACAAGCATCTCTCATACACTTATCCATGAATACATTAAACAATTATTGATACACAGCACAATCTTGTAGAACAACCTGTTCAATATCAAACCATTAGCGCACGATTTACTTCCATCATATACGGCCCTAATTGCATTTACTAACTATGCAACTCCCCCCCCCCCCCCCCCCCTCACGTATTGTGTAACCACCCCGGTTCGTGTTGGAAGAAACAGGCAGAAACCCTCTCTTTTACACATCACTCA
>CABFWB010001861.1:5273-31228 GCA_902151455.1 Timema bartmani | reverse complement strand
CCCCCCCCCCCCCAGTGAAGTAGTTAGCTAACGCGCTGGTTTCATGTTGAGATAGACTGCCGAAGACGGGGAGATCGAGGTTCGAATCTCGCTTGGGTGAACTGGGGATGGATTTTCCTAAATGGTTGTCCACTCTTTCTCCACGCAAAAGCGGGTTCAACTCCTCAATTCCTAGACCATTTGTGTGATTAGAACTTAAGCGTATAGCCCGAACGGGTAGTAAGACGTGGTGCTAAGTATTATTATTACTTATTACTAACCACGCATCCATGGTGAAATATAAGACTTGAAAAAACCTTATATCCGGACTCACTGACTCATTTACTCATTCATATCAACCAAGTATGAAATACGAAAGTTAGACTTTTCAACATTGTTCCCAAAAATGGGTGGGGGGAGGGCCACATTTAAATCCCGCTCCCATCTAACTCGCCTCCAAATAATCACAGGAACGTAAAAATTTAACACCCCGTTAAGACGAACTATTTTAGTCATCTTATCAAACTTAAAGTTTATAGCTTAAGCGGCTCGTGAGATACAAGAACTAAAAGATTCTTATTTCAGGACTCACTGACTTACTGATCATAAAAATCAATGGGGTACTTCCAATAAACATAGCCTTGAAAATTGGGATAGAGGTATTAGGTCTACTTGGGATATAAACCAAGGGTAAAATACGAAATAGGCCTATCAATTTTTCAATATGGCTCCCAAAAATGAGTCGGGCGAGTAGGAAGGATGTATTAGAGGGAACGGATTTTTACTTTCTAGCTATCTTACTGGTAGAGAAAGTATTGTGATGGTAAAAAAAAAATCTGACTCGAGATTTTGATGATTTTCATGACCCCCCCGAATCCGAAAAAGTTGTTTTTGAATTTCGGTCTGTCTGTAACTCTGAGTAGATCCTAAGCTATTTTACCAATCAGGCTAAAACTTGGTATCTAGAGTTTTCATAGGGTTGTCCTGAGGGTTTTTGGAATTGGATATCTAGGCTAACCCTAAAATTAAGGGTAGTTTACTGAAAGGCAAAAAGAGAAAGAAATCGATTTTCTCAAAATCGGCTAAAACGATTTTGATTATACTTCATTTATAAACATTCATAAATAATATAAACAAAATGGCTACTCTAAATTTGTCGTCAAAATGACTTTAAGGTTTCTGGTTTGATGCGTAAATTCTCATTTTTTATCATATGCCCGTAACTCTTTGAGATATGAAATTACTCATCATTGCAAAAATGTAGGTCTATTTATAATAAAAGTCTTTTATTTGAAACATATTTTTATAAAACCAATAATTTTCAAGCTATACTAAATATATATATATATATTTTAAGCTTTTCGAACACTTAAGATTAAGTATTGCGGCCGTCAAAAAAATCTAAACCGAGATGTTGATGGTTGTCAACTTTTCATGACCCCCAAGACCTAAAAAGTGGTTTTTGCAATGTCTGTCTGTGTGTCTGTGAAACCCTAAAATTAATAGTAGTTTAGTAGTTTACTAAAGGATGAAAAGAGAAAAGATTTTTTTTTCTAAAAACTGGCTCTAACAATTTTGATTAAAATTTGTATACAGACGTTGATTAAAACTATAAATAAAATGACTATTTTCATTTTTCCATGAAAATGAGTTTTAGGGTAGTTTACAGTAACAGAAATTTCTATATCTTCGCAACTATTTGAGATACTAAATAACTTATCATTACAAAATTGTAGCCCTGTTAAGAATAAAAAATTATTTGAAATATATGTTTATAAAACCAATAGTTTCTGAGATATTTGAAAATATATTAATAACATTTTATTAGCTTTAGTTGTACAGAGATACTAATGTTTTAAGGTGCGGCAGAAGAGAGCGCAAGTATTTTTACAGTTTTTATAGAATAAACATTTTTTGGCAAA
This sequence comes from Timema bartmani, assembly GCA_902151455.1. NCBI lineage: Eukaryota > Metazoa > Arthropoda > Insecta > Phasmatodea > Timematidae > Timema > Timema bartmani. The sequence continues at coordinate 29,327 of CABFWB010001861.1, read as the reverse complement.
AATATATCAAAAATTTATCTAGTAGCAACATAGAGATTAATTTTCTGTACATGTCAATATCAACAGATCTTGAATATCTGTTAAGGGTGTCCTGGAATTTTGTCAAAACCTTTTAAATAAAGAGAAAAGGTTTTGACAAAATTTTAGGACACCCTTGACAGATATTCAAAATCTGTTGATATTAGCATGCGCAGAAAACTAAACTCCATGTTGCTACTGGAGAAATATTTTATCTATTATGCACCAAAAAAATCTAATGCTATAAAAACTGTAAAATTACTTGCGCTCCCTTCTGCCGCACCTTAACGCAATAATTCTCTAATGCCAAAGAGTAATTATAAATTAGTTTGTCTCTCAAAAATTTATGCTCTTTTTCCTTTAACCTCTTAGGGGAAATGTTTGTACAGCAATGATTTATCTCTATAATTTTAGACTCAATAGTCAATATTTACATTTTTATTTACATTTATATCTACGTATTTATTCAATATTATATAAATAAGGAATTTAATAGCAATGTGATGACCTGAAGTTGTGCAACATCTAAAAAAATGTAGAAAATTATAACCGAAAGACGAAATTTTAATACGAAGGGTTGACCCTTGTGGACCCAATATCGATCTTTTTTTATTGGTCCAAATGTACAACTGAGGACATTTCTTTAGAAATAAAATTATAAAATTTAAAACCAGGAGTAAAAAATGTTGGATGTAAGTATACCGCAATTTATGCATGAGTTTGCTGGTGTATATTATTTTGTTTCACACATATTACGAGTTTTGATTAAATATCTCCATTTTTAAACAATAGAGAGAGAAAGTCCTTGCTAAGTTTCGTACAATTTTTTTAAATTCTTATCACAGCCAAATGGCATCTAATTTAAAAGCCCTTCGTAAGTAGATTCCTCAACAGTTTGTTTTATTTTGATAGGCCTTATAATTTAAAAGCTATAATTATGGTTGGTCATTAAATTATTACAGTAGGTAGGTATCTACTTTAGTAAAGGTATTCTTATACTTAATCTTCACAAAAAGTTTTCCTATCCCACCAAAACATTTATGTAAACAAATATCAAGTTCTACAACAAAAATATCCTTAAATTATTCAGCCTCGAAAATAAGTGAGATCTAAAATAATGCCTAGTTCAACTTACAATGTCTTTTCAAATAACTTGTCACTTCTTTTAAGTCTATCTAAGTAAGCTAATCCAATCTTAGGTTTCTATTTAAAGTGTACAGGTTTAAAATCAGATTAGAACACTTAGATAGAATTAAGTGAAATGACAAGTTATTTGGAAAGACATTGCTAGTTGAAATAGGTACTCTTTTATATCTCACACCTTTTTGAGGCTGAATAATTTAAGGATTTTTGTGCTGTAGAAAGCGTGTTTTTTACATAAATGTTTTGGTGAGATACATAATTCTTCTCACCTCTTTATGTAGGTGTTGGTGTACAAAAGAGGAAACCAACCATAAGTAAATTTCAGATTTATTAATATGTAAAGAAGATACTATGTCCGGAACCAAACTATGGACATCGGAAGGGATACGACCACGTGCCTTTAGACCTTTTTCTGATCATTAGTGATTTTAATCTTTAATTTTTTCAATCTTAACATATAATGATAAGATATTTACTAGTGAATATTAAGTTCTTAATCTATTTTCATTGTTTTTTGTTGTTTTTTACACTACATTTTCAATTATTTTAATACACCACTATCGGTAGTAACCATTGATGCAAGACTACGGAGTGAGTTGCAACAGTTGCTGCAACACGCCCCAATAGTTATATAAGCCTGCAAAGAGCAAAGAAAAATATTGTAAAATGATTAACAAAGTGTACTTTAGTGCACCAGCGAAGTTATCCCACAACACTATACACCTTTAACATAATACAGCTCAAGCAACATTTAGCCTCCTCTAGCTCGGCTCCAAACAATGATAAACATAAATGTAAAAGCACAATTTAAATAAAAAACAAACTATAAAAACTACATTAGCGGTTATTTCTGTAAACCCTTATATTATTATTATTATTATTACTACTATTAGCACCGCGTCTTACTACCCGTTCAGGTTATACACACTTACGCTAATGTGTAATGGTAGGGTGATTATGAGATGAAATGGAAGACCTACAGTTTAACGTGGAATCCGAACCACGGTGGAGTCCTGGCGTTCCACACATTCACAAGTTGTGATTAATACACGTCTTGTTAGAGATGAAGGAAGGGTTTGGTAATCAGATAAATCTGTGCCGGGACCGAGGATTGATCGCCGGACCCCCAGCACAGAAGTCTGACACCTTACCCCTAGACCACCAGGTAACCTTGTAAACTTTAAAAAAAACGTGTAAACTTAAAAAATGATATGACACTGCTCAAAACACTCGTTTGAGAATGCTGGACAAACGAGGATGTGCAACGTTTCCGGCACTCGGAAGTTGGTGATACTATTCAAGACCAAGAAGTTAAGATAAATAACACGTCGTTTGATATCGTTGATAGTGAAATTAACCGACTGTCACCACCTGCCACTGTTAAAACTCTCCCCCTTCTCCCCTACGTTTAACCCAGACTGGTGGTTAGACGCGGTGCTAAATAAAAATTAGAGTTTACACTAACTTCTAGCTTTTGACGACCCAGTAGTTTTGGTATAATCGGCTATGAATGACATGAGGATCCTCACAGGAACTGCCAACTGTTGGTGACCTACAAGTATTGGTATAATCGGCTGTGAATAACGTCAGGATCCTCACAGGAACTACCAACTGTTGATGACCTCAAGTATTGGTATAATTGGCTGTGAATAACGTCAGGATCCTCACAGGAACTACCAACTGTTGGTGACCTACAAGTATTGGTATAATCGGCTGTGAATAACGTCAGGATCCTCACAGGAACTGCCAACTGTTGATGACCTCAAGTATTGGTATAATTGGCTGTGAATAACGTCAGGATCCTCACAGGAACTACCAACTGTTGATGACCTCAAGTATTGGTATAATCGGCTGTGAATAATGTCAAGATCCTCACAGGAACTGCCAGCTGTTGGTGACCTACAAATATTGTATGCTAGGCTGAAAATGACGTCAGGATCCTCACAAGAACAACCAGCTGTTGACGATCCAAAATTCGTCTTCCTGAGACGATGAATGACGTCAGACACGTTACGTCCACTTGGTCGCGCCGCACCCTCGCCGTATCGCGAGCATTGAGACGTAAGCTAACATGGCACGCGGCCGTGTGGGGCGCAGCGACCAAGTAGATACACTGGTGACTCACACGTTTGGGGACCGCTTGCACTTTTATTTTACATTGAAGAGTCGCAAAAAAAAAGCCTTACTGAAACAAACAAACTTTTAATGATACAAAGGCAAATACTTTTATTAAAATACTTTCCTGATAATTTATATCTTTCGTCATATGGATGTTAATATATCTTAGTTTGTTATTACCCGCCTCGGTGGCGTAGTTGGATAACGCGCCAGTCGTGTTGAGCTAGACCGCCGAGTACTGGGAGATCGAGGTTCGAATCTTGGTTGGGTGAACTGGGGTGGTTTTTCCTAAATGGTCTTCCACTTTCCCTCTACGCAAATGCGGGTTCACTTCGTCTAAATTCAACCTTCTTAATTCCTAATCCATTAGTGTAATTAGAACTTAAGCGTATAACCCGAACGGGTAGTAAGACACGGTGCTAAAATTAAAAATTAAAATTAATTAGTTTGTTATTAAGGTGACTGGCCCTTTTCATTTGGCGTGGAAATGGAGTGCCGTGGGAACAAACAGTTATCTTCAAGAATTTTTATTGTTTTGCAATTTTCTTTTCGGAAAAGGTTTGTTCAAGAACAGAAGCATGTTGATTAAGTTATACTTTTTATATACACACCTCCTCTATTATTTTAACAGTGATCAAATATTGATAAAATTGACATTTTTCAATAGAAAACTGCTGGCTGAAGAACAAAAAATAAGAAGATGTAACAATTAATAAACATTTATACATCATCCTAGAAGGGATGTTGAAAATATTAACATAACAATTTCACTCGTTCTCGAGAAAACTGTTATTTCCAAACGTTTGATTTTTCCGCAATATCTGTCCGGTAGCTAGCGCCGTCTACGGTTTCCGTGAACCATCTGTTTTTGTTGGTGCGGAAGAATACTTTGGTCGGTTGTGAAGCCACGTCAAGCCTTTCACCTCCCACCCACCATCCCATAAAATAGGTTTTAGACTAGCACTCGACAGGGCCAAGGGCCTTAAACAATTTCAGAACATTCTACATTATTATTTTCCGAAAGTTGTTTCAACGATTGGAATGGAACAAATTGAATAAGACTCACATTAGTGGGCATGCGAACTAAATGTCAAGCTCATCTAATCTGGTTTACCAACCAAGAGGTTAGGTTTCGAATCTTTGCCAGGTGTTCGAAGTGTGTATTTTACATGTGTTTTAATAACCATGAATTAACACTTATGATATAGTAAAATGTAATCACTGTTAACAGCTAAAAATATGTTTGTATTTCTAAAAGGTGTTCTAAGTGTTTATTTTTAATTATTTTAGCCCTGTGTCTTACTACCGATTCAGGCTATATGCTTATTTGCTAATTATGATAATAGTTTTAGGAACTAGGAAGTTATTTTTAGAGGAAGTTTACCCGCATATTCATGGAGGGAGAGTGGAAAATTATTTTGGAAACACCACCGTCAGTACACCCGACCGAGATTAAAATCTCGATCCCCCCGTCATATGCAGTCTAGTCTACTGCGAGAGTAGTGCGTTAGAACATACAACCACTGAAGTGGGTTAAATGTTCATTCTTTTGAAAATCAAGGTTTAAACACAATGCGCAAGGGAGGTGCACGACCATGAACACCTCTCAACCATCCGTATCACGCTCAAGTTCAACTTTTGCGTGGTGCGCAATGCGGTAAAATGTAAATACATTATTTTTATGAACTAAACGAGAAGCTGATAGATCTAGTAAAATCCATTTCTTCAGCTGTTTGTGTTTATATAGCCCAATTAGCCCAGTTGTTTAACGGTGTTTGAACAGAGCTAATGTTGAGAAAAATCTGTAAGATAGCGTTTATGTCGCTGAAGAAAAGGTTAAAGTGGATGCTACCGTTCCGTTCCACCGAGAGCCAAAAAACCTATCTTAGTCAGCAGTGGAGTGACTGGAAAGTCTTGGGATGAAGTTTTTAGGGTGGGTATGGAGGGTGGGGGAGGGTGAGGGTTAGCAGGTAGACAGACTTCTTTGGCTATTATGAATGAAAACTGTAAGTCAGGGACCGAACTAAACCATCGGTTCATTTTTAAAGTTAACCTTAACTTTATTTAAACACTAAGCTCATTTAGTTTATTTTAACGATGAATGGGGGTCAGGGTTTAAATCCCGAATGAGTAAACAAAGGGTGTATCTTTCTAAATGGTTTCCCTTTGTCACTTCACAAAAATGTGGATTCATTACCTCTGTTTTAGATATTTCTCATTATTAACACACTAGTGTAGTTATTAAAATATAAATATTAACTACACTAAGTGTGCTGTATACAGATATACTGAAGTAATAGAGGGAGGAAAACGGGGGGCGAATGTTAAGTATTTAAAGCATTATCTCTACATGATTTCGAATATGATTATTTGTTAATTACGGTTATAGCCTCATCTACATATTATTTTGATTAAAAAATTAAAACTGGACACGGGAATTGAACTTGGGACCTACAAACTATGTTTTGATAGTTGTTATAAAACTAATTCGTTACGTCTGAAAAAAGGGGAGAAAATACATTAGAAAAAACATTTGACGAGAAAGGACATAACAAAAGAGTGATTGAAAATGTAGGCCTGTATGTGTGTTATGATTGTGGAGGTGGAATATTGATGTAGACATTCTGTGCACAAATACACGTATTGTTAGTGTCCATCTGGACACGTCTGTAACCTGAACCTAGCTAATACAGTAGTGACTCTCAAATTATTTAACGTGATGCCATCTTAGGTTGACGGTGCTATTATTATTTAAACTTTTTTTTAGCGCCATGTGTCTTATTACCTGTTCAGGCTACACGCCTTTGTACTAATTACTCTAATTTTAAATCTAGAACAGACACAAAATCCATCCCCCGGCCATCAATTCATCACTGTGATAGGGTAAACCCACCTTCCAACAATGATAAATTTCTCGGCCATGCCAGTAAGCCTGAAATCAACTAGGCTGATTGAGCGAACAAAGGTGCATTTCCTTAATAGCTTAAGGCTGAACAAGCTTATTGCAATAAGTCTAAAAATTATCAGGCTGATAAGCAAATATAATATTATTTTACAATTAGCCTGGATCATTGTAAATTGAGGGTGTCTTTTGGAACAGGCCGGATTTTCCAATTCACCTCCGACATATATCTAATTTGGAGACTATTGGTTTCATAAAAATATATTTCAAATGATATCTCAAAAAGGTGCGGAGATACGATAAAAATTAGAGGTTTCCTTGAGTGTAAACTACCCTCAAAATTATTTTAATGAGGAAATGAGAACTTCCATTTTGTTTTAACATTAAACAATACATATATATGAATTTTAATCGAGTCGAGTTTGATATAATCTATTTTTTTCCTTTCCAACCTTAAGTAAAAAATACTACCATTAATTTTAGGGTTGTATAGATTTTTTTTAAATCTCTGAGAAACCTTATGAAAACCATGTCTCAAGTGTTATCCCAATTGGTAAAATAGTTTCGTTTCTAGTTAGAGCTACAGACTGACTTTATTAAAAAACAAAACAAAAAAAACACTTTTTCGGATTCAAGGGCTCATGAAACTTCGACATCCATCAAAATCTCGAGTTTGATTCTTTTTACAATTACAATTTTTTCTCAACCAGAGAGGTGTAAGAAGGTAAAAAGTAATATATGTATATATATTATATATTAATATATTAACATACAAATTTCATCTCATGGCCAATATGACTAAAAAGTAATCTATCTTTATTTATTTAACATAGGCCTATGCACAATTGTGTATATATATTATCATTTCACGCTGTATTCTTTGTTCAAGGCATTCTTAAAATTATTTTCTAAAATTTTTTGCTAAAAAGTTAATAAGTGGTTTACAGCGTCTTGGTAAAACGATTATGTAGTCCGCAGCTAAATGTTTGGTGACTTCTGCTTTACAAATTATATATAAAATAAACCATTTAAAACTAATAAAAATTGTTCAAACGGCAGCATAAAGCTACCATGGATCCACCATGGAGTGTGTTTCTGATTGTTACTGAATGGCCGACGATTTTACACATCTATTACCGACCAACCCTTAAAATATGAGTGATAAATGACCCTAATACAGGATTAGCCCTAGATTGCTAAGTGGTAAGATATTGACGTGCTAAGTTGGAGGTTCCGGATTTGGTTCAAGATTTCAAAAGAATTTTCAAAATAAAGTTAATTATGTAAGTTCAATAACATAATATAGGTTTGAAGTCATTTCACCAACTTTTTTTATTTTTGGTTTGGGTTTTCCGAATTTCCTCGTAAAAGCGTTTCATTGCCTTGGAATGCTTATGCCTTTTGCCCTTTACATCTCTTCTGCCATCTTTAAACCTTTGTGGTGCAACTTTTTTAAATAATAATTTTTACACTTCACACATCCCTAAAAACATTAAATACAACTACACTCAGCCACACTGAAAAAAAAATCCTTTCATCAATGTTGCACTTGCCACACTGACTTGAAAATGGTGGAGAGCCAGGTAACAATCCCTAAAGAGTGATGGTGATGTGTCAGGGCGATAAGCTGTACAAACATGCCAAAACCACTGGCGACAGATTTATGGTTTCAAGGACAGACAGCTAGTGACTTGGAGTGAGAAGGGATGAGCTGTCTGCTATACTCGGACCAGGCCGTTCTGTTTCGGCTATTGCGAGGTTGTATCAGATATATTTTCAAAATTCGGGGGCCAAATATGAAGCACCTCAGCTCGTATCATTTTTCATGAGTTTCAGATTGAATATTAATGTGAATGAAGTACCATTATAAAGTTAAAAGAAGTCAGCATTAATAGATTTACTTCCCTCATTTATTACACACATTTAAGTATACAAAATAATTAATTGAATATTGCATTTATTTGTAAATTTTTTACGCAATTAATTGAGGGCTCATTGAAATAATATTTATTTCAATTAATAATACTCCTTTAGTACTTCTAACATTCCAAATATGAAATCTTTGCATAATTTGGTTTTTCTAAAAATTGTTGCATTGGATGCCAAAATTTCAAACTTTAAGTAAACACTGTGCTTAAAATATACATTTAATTTATATTTAATACATTGATCCAAGTTTGGTTTAAGAAGCCCTACTAATATATATATACATATATATATATAAGTTATATATTTATTATATTAATAATTTTGGGCCATACACCCTTAAGGTGTCCTAATGGGGAAATACAATTTCAATCACAATAACAATACTAATTTGACCAAATTAACCAACAAAACTTTTCTTCCCATTTTGCACAGACTTAGGACTGTTAGGTTTAGGTTAGGTTAAATTAGGTTAGGCTAGGTCAGAGTGACCAGACTTCCTACTTTTCCTGGACATGTCCTACCCCATTTCAACCCTCTGTCCGGTATCTTTGAGGAATTTTCAAAGATTACAAAAGCCCCACGTTTTGTAATTTTTGGGTGTTATTTGCGAATTCAGAAATTGAAAATGTGTCATGTAATGAATGATAAGTAGGTAGAATATTTTGGAGGTAGTAAACATTAATACTGTGATTCATCAGAGCTACTGAAAATAGCAGATACTTTTTTTTCATTACCAAAATATAATGTTGATGTTTGGTTTTTTTCTTTTTTTTTTTCTTAATTTCTGTACAATGGACAAGTGAGAGAAATCATTTGAATGTAGATTTAGTAGAGGGGTTTTTGGTTAAGTATAATTTTAAGAATTTTATTTGTTAAAGAGTTTTATAAATACATATTGTAAACAAAAAAATCATTTAAAAATATGGATAAGTTCATCTGAAAATATGATTTAGCGTACAATAAAATTAGTAATATGGCAATCTATAAATCACATGAAGGGCATTTGAACAAATACAGTACATTTTGAACTTTTATTTTGTAACGTCCTCTATTTTAATCACGAAATTTAACTTGGTTAGTCAACCTGCTTTGGTGGCCGCATGGTCTAACGCACTACTCTCGCAATAGGCTAGACTTACAAAAACAAAAAGAATGGGGTTCAATCCCAATCGGGTGTGCTAAAGGTGGGTTCTCCTAAATGGATTTTCACTCTCCCTTCACGCAAATTCAGGTACACTTCCTCTAAACTAATCCTTCCTAATCCCTGACACATTAGTGTAATTAGTACGAAGACTTATATCCCGGACGGGCAGTAACACGTCGTGGAAAAAAAAATCGCTAGTCAGTTAATGTCTTTTGATTAAATTAATGTTGTTCTTCACTTGTGATAAGAAAATATCTTCATTGATCTCCATGAATTCTTGGGACAACAATAATGTTTAATTACCATCATCTTCTATTAGAAATTTGGGTAATATATCTACGCCCCTCTTTCCTTGTTTCAAAAGGAGACAGCCGATTAAAACCACGGATGACGATGTAATGTGTTGTGTCTGCCGCGTCGCGCCACGCATCGTGCATCCCCGTATAAATAGTGAGAGCACGTGTGACAGGCTAAATTTCACCTGTTTCAACAGACATTCAGACAGGACAGACTGTTCTTTACGTGCCGGAGTTTATTTGGGTGGGTTTAACGACATTGACTGACCTTGCTGTGAGTTGGGATACACGTTCTAATAGAGGAACAAATTACATAATGTCATTAGGTAGTAATAAAGAAAACCAATGAACCCCAAAGAATCAAATAATATTCATAATAAACTAATTTATACATATATAAGGCCATACATTATTTTCAAAGCAAATTAAATAATAAATTTCACGAGAATATCTCATATTAAAACGTAAGTTAAGTAAATTGGGAAAGGATAATTTAACCCCTCTCACATTCTTAACACATTGCATCTATGAAATAAATACTATATTATTGATTAATCCTAACCTGAGACTGAAGTAAACGAACATTTTCATATCACTACGCGAAGGACCTACATTATTGGTGGAACACCAGTGCAATATTTTAAACAGGCACGACCATGTATAGGCAGTACCATAGCAAAGTAGGTCACTAAGAATTATTGTATTATTTAGTAATTTTAAATGTTTATATCTATTATTCCTAAAATAGTGTGCAATAATCGTGCAGAATGATGATAAATTACTTACAAGAGTGCAGACACCTAATCACTGTCGGATAAAGATTCAATCCCACTGAGACTGGAGTCAGACTCTCGCTTATCTTCCTCGTTGCTGTCATCTCCAGTATTTATAACCATATTGTCATCAACATTATCTGCTAATTCATCCAATGCCCACATCCTTGATAAATGCTCAATGCAAGCTCGCCACTTTACAGGCGTGATCTCCGTTAGTCCGGTGTCAACCAAACCAAGAACTTTCTCGCAGCTTAAAGGTTTTGTTATGTCTGGCCACGTATTCCTTTACTTGGCTTCACACCAATTCAATAGAATTTAGATTAGGGTGGTAACAGTGCAATAGTGTGGCCAGATTTTTCCTCAAGATAGATCGTCTATAACACAACTATGATAGGTTTATTTTAAAGATTTAACAACATTTAATAGCTCGACTTTCAGATCATTAATAATTGAAAACAACGTTTTTGATTTTTATCCAATTGATAATATGTATTTTAAGTCAAGATTTTGTAGGCACGCGATCACGTTTAACACTGTGGTAAGAAGCATTGTTCATAACGATTAAACTACCTGGTTCTAAATTAGGCAAGATTTCTTAGAACCATTTTTGAAAAAACTCACCATTCATTTCTTCATGATAGTCTGTAATGATATGGAATTATGCATCTAAATAATTTGTTATTCACATCTAAATTCAAAATTACGATATTATAAATACGAGCGGGTAGTAAGATTTATTTGTGTTAAGTTGCAAGGTATGGTGAAATCTTGCTGCGTCTCTGTTTGAAAAGCGAACTCAGTTTTGTAGACAGAGACGCACCTGGATGACCACACCTTTCTTTCTTTGGGGAAGTTTCGAGAAGGAGATGTCACTAGATATACCTACTTCAAAGTGCGCATCTCTTCACTTGCAATCCTGACGAGGAACCGCGTGGGTCGGGTCTATGACAAATTTCACGTGCCAGGAATTAACACACACATAATACAATAGTCGGGCTTTTAAATTAATATTTACAACGTGTGAAATATCTAGCAAAAACTGTTTATCTACTTAAAATAAAAAACTATAAAAGACCAGAACTTTTAATTTATAAAATAAGACATCATTCCCTTTTGATTACCATAATACAGAATAGCAACCTTGAACTTAATTCAATAATTATGTAAAATTATCATACTAATTGTGGCGAACGAACATTAAAGTATCAGGCTAACTCTTTTATACGTTACAAGTCAACCGTTCGTTTTGATCTAAATATAAGAAGTCCATTGTCCAAAAAACCACTGTTACTGCTGATGTGAAGAATAGCTAAACGTTTTCCTTTTCCAGTTGAATTTTTCAGGCCGGTATACAAGACAGAAAAAAATCTATTTTCTTGGTTTTAACAGCAGTGTCAACCCAAACTTTAGATGTGACACCCAAGTTTCATCTAAATATTATATGTTTCTTACTTCCTGCCTGTAATGACGAACAGCCCTTAAATAACTTCTTATCCATAGTGATATATCGTCTATATCAATAATTATGTTTTTGAAATCCCTTAAAAAAAATTAAAACCAATACTTTTCAAAGATTTGAAAAAAAAACTTGTTCCTTTAAAGTTAGGTAGGTCAGGCTCGCTATTGACTAAATCTGTTCAGCATAGATTTTTACCTAGATGCCAATAATTGAAAAATCATACCCTATGTCTAGGTTTGGGGGTTGCCAACACTAGTAAAAGATCGCTGTTTTGTTATAAATGATAAGATTTGTAGCTACATGTTATAGTTTACATTTGAAATAACGTAAATGTAAGTTTTTGCACACGATTTCATTACTTTTAATAATTTCTTTCTATCCAATATGAAATAATATTTTAAACATAATTAAAAGTACTTATTCTTCGTTTTGGAATGCTATCGATAAAGTGTAATACATTAATACTTTTTAATAAAGGCATCGGATTTAGTTAGAAAAAAGAAAATACTTGTAATTTTTATATATATATATATATATATATATAATTATTTTATGATTTATTTTTATCTTATTTTGAAATATTTAAATGAATAAAATATATTTATTAACTGATTTGGTGCACCATTGTAAATAACTCGGTTGCGTCATGATCAATCACATGGTTTAGATTCGTCGGTCGTCATTTTGAAGCTATATTTTTAGACCTTTGTGGACTTGGCGAACACAGGTTTTTCTCTTTTTTTCCTCAAGAGTTGTAAGTTGGCTGGTTTCTTGTTTTTCTCTTCTCGCCCTGAAAATACTAACCTGTGAAATTCTAGTAAACACTAACGTTAATGTCACAATTTTCTTTACTGGAAAGTTTGATACTTTTCAGAATATTCATCGAAAACATTTAAGACCAAAATATTTTCTAAATTTTTAAGAGGGTTACTGTCTTATGTCTAAAGAAACTCTGGCCATACTCAGCAAATGCCATAAATATTCGGGAAGCACCCTCACTCACAACCTTCACTAAACGCTGCCGAGATGAACTGTCGAATGACCGTTACTGACTTGACGTTAACATGACTGAGATAAGGACTGTAACATGGGGTCCCTCAACGCTGAGTCAGGAGTTTGTATTCGAATAGTGCTTGCAAAGCTTAAAGTATCATTTCTAAATCAAAAGAAGGGATAATTTTAGTTATAATGATTATCTAATGTTATTTTAAAACAAGTATAATACAAAATATAAGAGGGACTATTTAGTGAAAGGATACCATTGAAATTACGTTCTATAGCAAATAAGATCATAGACATCACGTGGCTTTGTTTACATCAGGTCTCAGCTTAGAATGAATCAATAATAGTAATCTAAGCACGCCCAACTTAACCTACCAGAAAAATTCATCAATCAGGCATTCATTCTCATTACAACACAGAATGGAATAACGTCTACCTCATTGAGACCAGGGTAGATAGGCCTATGCTTGTTATCATAACTATTCTTTATTTTCATATTAATAACTAAACCCTTCTTTTAACCTTTTCACATTAATAATTTAAACTTTTTTATTTTTAGAACATTCCATTGGCATAATAGGCGATTTGATGCATTGTTTTTCTACCATGATTTTTTTTTTCTTAGAGACCTGAAGATGATGCCCAACATGTATTAAATCTATTCATCCATACATATGTGGCAGCCAACGCAGCTATTAACCAAAGGAGAAAAGGATTAAAGAAAAGAAACAAAAAATGGTTACTTTTTAACTTTTTCAATTATACACATACTCGTACAAAATAACAATAAATTATTCAACCTTCAAATATCTTACAATTCCTTTTGTCAAGATTAATTCTTTAAAGGTTGACCTGGGGGTCTAGGGGTAAGGTGTCGGACCTCTGTGCTGGGGGTCCGGGGTTCAATCCTCGGTCCCGGCACAGATTTATCTGATTGATAACCCCTTCCTTCACCTCTGACAAGATGTGTATTAATCACAACTTGTGAATGTGAGGAGTGCCAGGCCTCCACCGTGGTTCGGATCCCTCATTAGACCATAGGTCCTCCATTTCATCTCATAATCACCCTTCCATTACACATTAGCGTAAGTGCGTATAACCCGAACGGGTAGTAAGACGTGGTGCTAATAATCAATAATCAATCAATTCTTTAAACTATAATATAACATAATCTTCAATTCTCGATTATTTATTCGTTGCCTATTAATTAGTTATAGTACATTTCTGTTAATTGTATTGGTCATTTGAGGTTTTAATATTCAAAAAATATTTTTCTAATGTTGTGAGTTTTTCATTACTATAAGATTATTTCCACTTAAGAGTTTTTCATTATTAATTTCGATATTTTTATTTTATCAACAATTTTTTTTTACTTAGACTCTACATGTTATGTTCTATATTACTGTACTGAACACTATTCATAATTTTCACAATTATTGTGACTAACATTTAAATTCATTAAGACAAAATTCAAATTCAAAATTATTTTAACCATGAACTTAGTGATTAATTTCGCTAAATAATCTCCAAATAATCTTATTAAAGTGTGGATTTATTTCTACATAATACACGGTAAAAATTTCACTTTTATATATTTATAAGCTTAAGAGAAAAATGTAAAGAACACTGTTGAAGAAGCACTCCACCAAAGAGCACAAATGAATTAATATATAGTATGATTTTGGTAGGAATAACAGTAAAATTTAGCTGCTAAAGTTACTAAAACCATGTTAATATATATTCACATATCAAGTGATGCTATCTGCAGTTGTTTCTTTTTATATATATTATAATATCTTTAAAATAACAATAGTACTATAATAAAATGTTATCAATGTTGACTGCAAAGAAATATGCTTTAAATTTCTCTACTGTTCTTTCAACCAAAATCAGGGTGTACAATGTTACAGACATTAAGAAAAGAGGAACGTCTGTGTCTCTCAAAGATCATAACAACCAATTGTCAAATGAGCTCCATAAAAAGTATATAAATGCATATTGCTAAGAAACTATTGGTTTTATAAAAATATTTTTCAAATAAATTATTTTTATTTTTAAAAATAAACTCTACTAAAACTTAACAATGATAAGTTATTTCGAATCTCAAATAATTGCGGAGATATCATCAAAATCGTAAATTTGTGCTTATGTAAAGTACCCACAAAAGTCATTTTCATGGGAAAACGAGAATGGCCATTTTTTCTGTAATGTTAAAAAGTGCCTGGATACAAAATTTAATCAAAATCTTTGAAACAGATTTCGAGGAAATTGATTTTTCTCTCTTTTTGATCTTCAGTAAAACACCTTTAATTTTAGGGTTAGATATTAATTAATTCCGAAAACTCCTAAGTAACCTTATGTGAACCCCAGATACCAAGCTTTAACCTGATTGGTAAAATTTTCTTGGTTCTAATCCGAGATATAGACAGACAAAGAAACAAACAGACAGTGTCGCGAAAACCACTTTTCATTATCAGGGGATCATGAAACGTGGACATATATAAAATCTTGAGTTCGATTTTTTAACGATCACAATACTTCCCTATCCGTGGGGTCGAGAGAAGGTAAAAATGACTTTAAAAAATACAATTCAATTACTATTCATATTCAATCTTATTATATTAAATTAGTTTAAGTAACATGCTTCTTACTAAGGTTAAACCCACATCAGGGGTATCTGGCATATACACTGGATTATCGATGGTAGGAGATAGAGGTTTGAATCTTGGGCGGGTGTATCTAGTGTGAATTTTCCTAAATGGTTTCACAGTCTCTCTCCACGAAAATGAGAATTTATTTTCTTTAGCTTCTACCATTCTCATCCCTAATCCATTAGTGTAAATATGAGAACAGCCCAAATGGGTAGTACAAAAAAGCGATGCATATAAAAATGTGGTAGTAAATAAAACAGATGGACCACGAAAAATAAAATCTATACTCATTTAATTCATATAAGTTTAACGCCATGAAATTATACCTTTTTAAAAGTAAAAGAAACAATGATTTAGGCGAGAATCTTTTCAATTAAAAAGGTTCATTTAGCCAGATTTGAGAAAAATAATTTAAGTTAAGGTGGTTAAATTGGTTCAAAACCAAGTTTTATAAGGTTAAATTAAACATGTTTAAATATATTTAAATCAGGGTAAGATAGCCTATGTTATAAAAAAAATGAGGTTAAGATAATTAACTAAGGTAAGGCCTGAGTTTAAGTTGGCCTAAGTTAGCGAAATTTTATTAGCTTTATTTAACACTGTACTATTGACAGCATATATCACTAATGAGTTGAGCGTTAATCCACAATCTTACTTGATCACGCATACGTAGCTGACCATTTCCACACATCCATCACAGACTCTGCCTTAAAATGTGAATATAGCATTACCCTGGGCACGGGATGACTCCTGAATATCTTAGTGATAAGAGATTGTCGTACTAAACCAATGGTATCGGGTTCAATTCCTGTATACACGTTGTAATGATGTGAAATTATACATCCCAATAATTTATTATTCACATTTGTATTCAAAATCATTACATTATAGATGAGAGCGGATATTAATATTTATTTGTTTTATGTTGCTAAGTTTTAAGGTATGGCGACATTTTTCTACGTCTCTGTTTAAAAAGACAACGCAGTTTGGTCAACAGAGACACACCTGGATGACCGCACCTCTTTTTTCTAGCAAGTTTCGAGAAGGAAATGTCTCTTGATACCCCTTCAGGGTGTGCATTTCCTCATTTCCTTCCTGATAAGGAGCCGAGTAGGTAAAATTTATGTGAATCTTAATCCATGTTTTTACTGGAATCTAAATCTCGCATGTCGGGAATAGTTTTGTAAAAGAAATAATAGTCGGGCATTTAAATTAAAGTCAATAACGTGTGAAACATCGAGAAAAAAACTGTTTATCTACTTATAATAAAAACTATAAAATACCAGGACTTTTAATTTCTAAAATAAGATATCGCCCCTTTTGAATTATTATAAATACAGGATAACAAACTTGGACCCGATTTAATCATGATAACAAATGTCACCCTAATGGTGGCGAATAAACCTTAATATCACACTATCTATTTTCAAACGTTACAACGTGTCATTTTTCAATTAAGAATTCAAATTGAATGATTTTTTTTTGTGTTTTTCCAAAAAGGTCCTGGTATTTTTATTCCCTCGTCAAAGCAGATATTATTACGAGCAAGCTGAGCTTATTGGAGGACTACGGTGAGGTTTTGTCACGTAAGACACACCCTGGCCAGCATTCGTTCTTAAAGAATGTTACACAGGTAAGACACACCTGGCCAGCATTCGTTCTTAAAGAATGTTACACAGGTAAGACACACCTGGCCAGACCTCGTTCTTAAAGAATGTTACACAGGTAAGACACACCTTGCCAGCACTCGTTCTTAAAGAATGTTACACAGGTAAGACACACCTGGCCAGCACTCGTTCTTAAAGAATGTTACACAGTTTTCTTTAATAGATTTTACTACTTGACGTCTCGTTGGAGGTGCCTGTTCCTTTAGACTTTGGAGTGAGACAAGGACAGTGAAATAATTTGAAATGACATTAAATTTTACAGCCTAGTTAAGGAGTAACCTGTTGATAGTAATTAGCATTAACATTCAAATATTAATTGTTATGATGATGCGGATAAAATTATAAAATTAAAAGTTCAATACTACAATATCAAAATTTGAATATGGTGTCTGAGCTTGTCATTTGTAATCTATAGTCTTTTATTATAAGTATTTAACTAGCATATTAGATAAAATTTATAAGAAATTGGTGACACTGATTCTAAAATTTAAAAAAATCTAATAATAATAAAGACAAACAAATAATAAATGAATAAAGGACTATAAAATATCCAAATATTTCTACGTGAGTTAAGATCGACATTTTAGCAGTTTTTATAACATTTTTTTTTACCAACACATAAGCCTTTAATATTATAGTAGATAGGCATAATTTAATTTTATACACAAATTAATTCAAAAGTTTCTTGAATATTTGTCATAAGCATAGTGACTTTAAATATAAACTATTTAAATTAAGAAAGAAAATCCTGTTCAAATTTTATGGTACTCATGACATATTCAAGAATTATCCAGATCTTGGTATGTATAAAATCAAACTAAACGTTTTATTTATTTTGCCCAGGAAAGTAATAAAAACTGTAAAAATATCTACTGTACTATAGCTCAAGTTCCCTTCAACCCCATATTAAATAACTCAAATTAAATAAACAAGCAAATGAACAAATGTATTAACTAAGGACAAGCTGACCAGCTCCGGTGGTCGCATGGTCTGACGCGCTACTATTGTGTTAGACTAGACTGCAGATAGCAGGGAGGTCTAGGATCGAATCTAGGTCGGGTGTATTGAGGGTGATTTTTTCCAAAATATTTTCCCACTCTCTTTATGCAAATACGGTTACACTCCCTCTAAATATAACCTTCCCAATCATTAAAATAAATAGAGTAATTAGTACATAAGCGAATAACCCGGACGGGTAGTAAGATGCGGTGCTAAATAAAAAGGGACATGTAATGAATCAATTATATTCCGGTGCTAGGGAGCGTTGCTATGGACATGAGCGAGTGATGTGCCTGTACCCGCACACTAACACAGGGGTAACACCGGGCACCTTGTGTGCTGTCAGCCAGAAAGTGAATATTGTTCGCTGACAGGCACAGTACACCGCCTCGGTACGAGATAGCAGGGGGGGGGGGGGAGGGGCTTATCATCGCCACATTCAATGCTACTAATTAATTCGGATTGTCATTAGCGATAACAACGCTTGTGTACACCTACCCATGATACTCCTATTGTTACGTCAGAGAAGGGAGGGAGAAATATATCTTGAACGCGTTATCAGATTTGTGGGGGAGAGGGGAGTATCATCTATATTTAAAGTGACAGATAGTATAGTGGGTTTTTGGAATAAAGAAACTTTAAGGAAAAAAATTCGGCCAACAAAGATAGCAATTTATGATTTTACTAGCATTATTTTTATAGGTATTGATAAAATCTACCAAACATGACATCTGCGGATCACATGGCTAAATACACAATTAGGCCTACACATAATATAAATATATTCATTCAATATTAATTTTGATATTGGTCTGTATTTCTTGTATATTAAGGAAGTGATTTAAGAGAGTTAATAAAGGAATAACGATCCTCAATTTGACCCTAATCTGCAACATTACAACATATTAATTTGGTTTTTATTTATCTAATCTTAAAATGTATGGGTGTTGTCCTAGTTTGTTAGTTTGTAAGTAGTGTGCTTCTATTTATTTAGTTTGTGATGAAAATACAAAGCACAATGTCATCTATATTTAAAACAAATTATTGTTATACGGGTAGAATATTGATATTTTGAATGCTCTATGCTACCTGTCGTTAATTTAGTAATATTTTAGACTAGAATATGTAAAACTGAATCATCAACTAATACTTAAGCACTTCAAATTACTGTTATTGTTGGATGATAGTTTAAAAGTATGAGTAGGCCTATACTTGCCATAAATTCATGTAAATGATATCATATTATAGTAAAAAACTTGTTTTTGATGCTCCCAATTTGGAAAAAGCTGGTTAATGACACATTTGTGCGTATGCTAGATAGATTTGCAGTTTACCATCTCAACAGATTGGAGTGATTTCACTAGGCCCTATAATTATTCATTATTTAAGGTGTGGTGGAAGGAAACATTAATTTAGTGAAAAAGAAGAAAGAAGGGAGTTGATGATTGTTGATTATGGTTGCTATGGTTTTGTTTGTGTGTACTAGTTTCTAAATAAAATAAATTGAATATAGAAGATCTTGTTCTTCTCTAGTAATATTTATAATTAGTAGGTCTAATATTAAAGTTTTGTTTGTCACATTGTTACTAAGCTAAGTATTTTTATTGTTATTTTAAGACCAAAATAAATAAAATATTTCCGCAGCAGCTACGATTAGTTTAAAATTTTACAAAGAGTGATCTCAAAAAATCTTGAATATGTGTTCCGGGCATCAGGCATTTTACCATGTCCTTTCCTCATCATCTAAAAAGTTTTTGTAAAAAATGATACTATATGCTTATGGCCGATATTCAAGGATTGTTGATATTACGAATCATCATCAACTGTTTCCAGCTTGTGGCCGGGTCAGTTTAGTAAAATATCTCCATCTTCCTCTATCCTTCCACTACTCTTCCTCCTTTAATTGACTCCATTCTCTTCCTCCCTCTTCCTTGCACACTTTCTGTTATCTGCTCCTCCCATCTCTTTCTTGGCCTCCCTTGCGGTCTTTTTCCTACAAACTTCATTTCCAACATTTTCTTCGGCATCCTCTCTTTCTCCATCCTCATTAGATGCCCATAACATCTCAATCTCACCTCCTCTACTATCTCATGTACTCCCACTCTTCCCCGGATGACTTCATTCCTAATCTTGTTTCTCCTCGTGACAGCTAACATGCTCCTTACAAACTTCATTCCAATGGCCTCCACTTTATCAGTCTTTCTTACATTTAATGTCCATGTTTCCGCCCATTGTAGCACGCACAACAGTAACATGGAAATTGAATGTAAGAGAAATTAGGAAAGTGGAGGCCATGGGAATGAAGTTTGTGAGGAGCATGTTAGCTGTCACGAGGAGGAACAAGATTAGGAATGAAGAGAGGTTGATATGATGTGTAGTAAGTTAAACTAAACGTACCTACTGAAGCAATATTTAGTCTATTTTGTCTAGAAAATGTGTATTGTTATAAAAATTATAAAAAATACAGCCTTTCCTAGTATCCCATCTTGTAATTGAAATGTTTCTAATCTGTTGAACAGTTGGTATCATAGACCTCGGCAGCCAAGTGGTCTCACGTTAAAATGGATCGCTTTTGAAGGAGTGAGTGGAATTTGGATGCACCGGGAGTGGTCCGTGTACCTTTAGAAGGTATCAACTCCACACACGTGCGGAATTGGGTGGAAGCATTGAGACAGTAGCGACTTGTAGATTGCTGCCAGGGGGATTACAAGGCTTGATGAGTCTGTAGGCTACTAGGCTACAATACAATTTTCATGAATTTTTTTTTAGCAAATACAAACATAGGCCTATTTTTTAAGGACAAAGTTTACACAGTGATAGTATAGGACTTTTATTAGTGTTATTGTTAGTCGGTTAGTAATATCTAACAAGAGTGACAGCTGCAGAACACATGATTTGACGTATGATTACGTAAACGTACAATGTAAGAAAAATCTGTGGTAAATTTCCCGTATATGTATTGGAAGTAATTAACCCATACCAGGATTGAGATTTTCCCGCAACTTAGTATAGAAATAATATCATACGTTGATCGCAATGTTCAAATACCGAGTTGGTATTTTTCCCTTAACTGTGTATGGGGGAAATGCAATCCCTCCTATGTGGTTGTTTAATATGCGTATGAGAAAAAATACATAATGTGTTGTGGAAAAATTACAACACGCTGGCTTTGTTTAAATGAATGTAAATAAATAAATATTATTAAATAATTTAAGTCCTGTACAGCTGTTTGGTATTTTTATTTCTACAATAGCCTACGTTCCTGATTTTTATAAGCATCACAATGGGAAAAGCGTAAAACTATTATTGAAATTAAAGTACCAACAACTGTGAAAGTCTTAAATTATAGGTCTAGTAATTTTTTAGCTGTCAGATAAGGAAGGGTTTTTCAGTTAAATTGGTCTGTAGTAAACTGTTCTCTCCATCCTCACTATCTCTTTGACACACACACACACACACACACACATTAATGCAGTGAGAAAATATGTTTATACTAGGTTTAATTGTAGTGAGAAAATATGTTTATACTAGGTTTAAAGGACAAGTTTGATAGTGAATTGGAGGGAACAATGGACTAGAAGGCCTTACAGTCTTGTCAAGCTGTAGGATTCACCTGGTGACAACCCAATGAGCTGCCACTAGGGGGTGTACTTAGGCCCTGGTTCAATCCTGGCTTGGTGTACTATGACTGGAACACCCCCCTCTCTATAAGTTGAATACGGGTATATTTCCTTAAAATGTAATCTCCCCATTTCTTAAGCAAAGCTAACGTTGCTCATAGCCAGTTCTGACACGAGGTTAAGGGCTGTCTAGTTCAAAGGCGTAGGAGTTGGGGTAGCTGAGAGCTAGTAAAAGTTAACAGTATCCATTCGCCAAGCCAAGGGATCTGCCATGTGCTATGATGCTGTCACGTTTGGCAATCAAAACAAGCACAGCGAACAATTTGTTTTAATTATTTTTTTCGAGTTTTTATATTATTAAAATACGAACTTATGAATATAACCGTTTGGATGTTTCTTTTTTGTGGAAGCGGAATCTGTAGTTCACTTAAAAAATATTTACAAACTAAAGCTTCTAAAAAGTTGCATTCTCTCCAAAAAATTAAAATGGTGAACCGGATGAAATCAGGGTGGTTGATGACGTCATACCAACAGTTTTCGGTTGTGTTCATGCTCATGTGTTTTCACAAAATTTAAAACGTTTTATTTTGACACTAATTTTTTGCATGACTTTTCTCCAAATTATATAAAAACATCTGTTTATTTTGTTGGCCAGTTATAAGAATATACAAATGTGAATATAAGACTTACTAATATATTATTTCATGCACCATTATAATTCTTTTTGCCACAACCACGAAACAAAACAAAAATGGTTCTATTAATATTATTTGTCCTTTCAATTAGCTATGAAAAAGCCACTTATACAGTAATCCTTAAGGAAGTATTATCAGAAGTGTTTATTAACACTTTTGATTGATAATATAGTAGGCCTATTAACTTACTAAGAAAACAATTAATACTTCCACATGATAGATTTCAGCTAATGTTTGCGATAAAGATCTTCTGCTAGCTGTCATTTACCATCCCTCCTACTCTGGATAGATTATAGTCTAGGGCAGGCATGGCAAATCCATGGCACGCGTTCCAATGAGCTGCACGCGAACACGATTGTAGTTGCATACCGACATGAAACTAAATTAATATAAAATTAAACTTTTCCTAACGTGGTATAATTTTTTGAAGCGAATAATATTTCGACAGCCATGTAGGCCTAATTCAATGTCATGTCACAATGAACTCGAAGTCAATGGCTAGAAATCGTCTTGTGCATCTTGTGTTCCGTTGAGGACAGCAAACTATGAACCGAACATAATTATCTTGATTAGTAAAATCTAATAAAATGTTTCAAACTAATATGGAGAAGATTATGTAAGTTTCTGATTTTAAAATATCAATTTGTCTTTGTTTTTTCCGACAGAATTGAGTGATGAATGTAGACGAACATTCGTCTGAAACATTCACCCGTATTCGCGAATAGTGTGGGACCGTCTTGATGGAGTATTGGTTGACGTCCGAATATCAAATGTATATTTCAGTGGCGTGGTGTGGCATGTTGTCAGGGAAGGGTCACTTGAAACAAAACCTGGGAATTGTTCTTATCAGTAATCACCCGGTGCAACAACTTATATTCTCATGTGAGGCGTATAAGTCATAGCCACATGCACAGGGGGACACATAGTCTAGCGCGTCATTCTCATGTTGGACTGGACTGCTGGTGATATCGGGGTCAGAATCTCTGTTCAGGTGTAGGTTATTTTTTCTAAAATTGTATTTCACTCCTCCAAACCGCAGGTTCTGTAACATTTTTCTAAAACCCTACCTTTTCCCTCCCTAATCTTTTAGCGAAATTAAAAAAATTTGTATTATCCGAACGGGTACTAAGAAACAATCAAGCTACAAAACTACCCACTTTGGTGGCCGTATGGTCTAAGGCGCTACTCTCGCAATAGACTGGACTGACAAAGACGGGGTTTGATCCCAGTTGGGTGCACTGAATGGTTTTTCCTAAAGGGGTTTCCACTCTCCCTTCATGTGAATGCAGGTGCATTTCCTCTAAATTAGAACTTACTAATTCCTAACCACATTAGTGTGATTAGTACATAGGCGGTGACCTGGTGGTCTAGGGGTAAGGTGTCAGACCTCTGTGCTGGGGGTCCGGGGTTCAATCCTCGGTCCCGGCACAGATTTAACTGATTGCCAAACCCTCCCTTCCTTTCTGACAAGACGTGTATTAATCACAACTTGTGAATGTGAGGAATGCCAGGCCTCCACCGTGGTTCGGATTCCACGTTAAACTGTAGGTCCTCCATTTAATCTCACAATCGCCCTACAACTACACATTAGCGTAAGTGCGTATAACCCGAACGGGTAGTAAGACGCGGTGCTAA
>CABFWB010001860.1:105039-119811 GCA_902151455.1 Timema bartmani | reverse complement strand
AACATTTTGGCAAGTCTGTGTGTGAGTATATCTAGGTAGAATGACAAATAAATAATTAAAAAGTACAATTTCTAGGAATTAAATTAAAGACTCTTAAAGCTAATTAAATAAGATATCGCCTGAAATTGCGGCCGCATCGTCTAATGCGCCACTCACGCGTTAAGACTAGATTTCAGGTAACGGGGAGATCGGGGTTCGAATCCAGGTCAGCTGTAGTGAGACACTTATTTTTTCAAAGTACTTACTTTCTCTCCCTACCCACATGTGAGGGTACAATTCCTTTCAAATTATATTTTCCTCATTATAATTATACTAACTTAATTAATGTATGTGTACTATAACCCTAACAGGTATCAAGACGCGGTGAAATAAAAAAATTAATCAAAACTTGTTTGTATGAAATATATATTTTTAAGAAAATACAATAGGCCTATTCAAAAAACTATTTATAAGGGAATATAGGTAATATAATAAGATCAATTTGTGGGTTTTTGGTTTTAGTTTTTATCCATAGGATAAATATGGCGGGTGGTATTCAAATAAATGTCAAAGACGGACCAAGAAATTGCTTATTTCTCTCTCTACTATTTATTCTCCTACCCCGTTAATTCTTTTATACGCATCCTACGTGCTGTAGGTTTCACCGCAAACATAACCGATCCTTTCCCTTAATTCGTGGTAGAAGATAAAGCGAGAAACTAATTAAATTCCTTCGAGGTGGAATAGGACAGAGGGAGGGAGGCTGTTCCAGCTATTCACCATGCGACTGCAAATTTTTAGATGGTTAATGAATTCTATCTCGTTTCACAGTAGTGAGAGTGATCACCGGGATGACGTCATCAAGTCAGTGGTGTTTATTTTTTAGACAAACTGATTTGACCTGAACCAAACTGGATCAGATTTGTCAAATCAAAACTAATTAAATTAAATGTAATTAAATTAGTACTACAATTATATATTTTACAATATGGTTAAAATCGAGAAGAATTTTTTTTAATATGTGGCCAAATTTTTAGATGACTCCTTTCAAAATATTTTAAACAAATTCAATTTTATTTATTTGATAGCTTAGCCCCAAGAATAAATAAAGTTAAATTTATAAAAATGAAAATAAAACGCTTTAGGTTATTTGATTTGTTCTAAACGTCCTTTAAATTTAAAAGACCTACCTCGGTGGCCACATGGTTTAATGCACTAGTCTTGTGTTAGATGGTGACCTGGCGGTCTAGGGGTAAGGTGACAGACTTCTGTGCTGGTGGTCCGAGGTGCAATCCTCGGTCCCAGCACAGATTTATCTGATTACCAAACCCTTCCTTCACCTCTGACAAGACTTGTATTAATCACAACTTGTGAATTTGTGGAATGCCAGGCCTCCACCGTGGTTCGGATCCCACGTTAAACTGTAGGTCCTCCATTTCATCTCACGATCACCTTACCATTACACATTAGCGTAAGTGCGTATAATCCGAACGGGTAGTAAGATGCGGTGCTAATAATAAATAAAAGTAATAATAAAAGTAATAATAATAATAATAATAATCTAGTGTTAGACTAGACTTCCGATGACTGGGTGATTGGGTCTCGATCCTGGTCGGGTGCCACTGGGTGTGGCTTTAACTAAATAGTTCCCTTCTTTCCCTACACGCATTTACTCTAAATTAAACCTTCATAATCCCTAACACATTAGTGTGACTAATGCCAATCACATTAGTGTGACTAATGCATATCACATTAGTGTGAATAATGCCTAGGCGTACAACCCGAAAGAATAGTAAGACACGGTTCTGGAAAAAAAAAAGAGAAATTTTACAACCCCAGCTGATTTGTGTGTTAATGGTAAATTAACAAATCTCAAACTAATTTAAAACATAAGCACCCACAAGTACATCCGTGGTGTAAAGTAAGATTTTGGAAAAAAAATATCTTCCATCTAGATTTTTTTTCGGTCAGGGATGCCACTGTATTTTTTGCAAGAAGATTACATATTTTTACGACTTTTTATGAAGGAATGCCAATTTTTTTAAACAGCTTATATTGACGTTCAAATACATTTAATTAATTTTAAATACAACTTACTGATATGAAAGTCATGATAATTGCTGTTTAAAATCCGCTTAGATGGCCACATGATCTAAGGCATTACTTTCGCAATAGACTATACATTTGAAGACGGGCAGAGCGTGGTTCTATCCCAGTTGAATGTACCGAGGGTGTTTTCTCCTAATTGGTTTCATACACTCTCTCTCCACGCAAATTCTGGTACAATTAATATAAATTCAACCTACCTCATCCCCAACACATTAGCGTAATTAGTACATAAGTGTATAGCTCAAATGGGTAGTATAATGGGGAGCTAAAAAAATTTATAAAAAAGAATGAGCTTTAAAATAGGATGGATTTCATGATCAAAGATGGTTGGATATAATATATATGTCCAAGACGCACCTTAATATTTAAGGATTTTGCATGAAGGGGTGGTAGAAGGTGATTCTTCAGTTCAATTTTTATTTTTTATGAAGTCCTATTTGCCATTAAATGTTGCAAATTCACAAATATTCTAGTTTTATTTATCGTTTCTATAAATATTTTGTTTTTCCAGACTAAAAATTTTTTTTGTCTTTTATAAGTGTGTGGAAATCCTGCAAGTATAAAAAACAACCGTATTAAATACAATTCAGCTTGATTTATGAAGACTACCCATCTTTAAAGCAAATTAATAATACAAGTTGTTAATTTTACAATACTAAATGTTTTCTCAAGGCTTATCCTAATCCCAATCACCATTAATTGAACCCGATAACGTTTTATCGAACGTTTCAAGAGTTCTTTGAGGCACTTTACTCTTCCATTACACAAAGTTAGAGCTCCAGTCTATACTAGAGAAAGACAACCCCTCGGAGACTTGAACTAATTAGTCTTCCCTCTTCTTTACACCCAGCTCTTCTCTCCTCCCGCCCATTCAACCACCAGCTCTTTTCTGCTAGTTGATACGCCACTTTACCTGAGCTTGAATGGGCGATTGGAAATGGGTTAGGCAAGAGAAGTCGAGAGGGTGAAAATAGAAGATAGCGCAACTTCCTATCTTGTGCGTTGTGATAAAGTAAAGGGGACTGTTGATTGCGCTACATTCGACCAAAATTAGGATTTACGTGCGTTTAGAGGAAGTAATATTACTTTACACGAAAGTAATAGAGGGGCATTATATTCCAATTTTCTTCTAACACTGTCTTTATCTTATTAGTTATTGGTTAGTTTACCGGCACAGACGATAGATGTATATAGATGTATATAATTGGTGAAGATTAGTTTTCTCCTTCCAAAGTGATAAATTAAAAGTTGAGGGACTAAGTGTTATGCCTGTTATACGTGTACTGACATAACCAATTTATTCAGAAAATGATCTTCTAACAATCATTATATTAATACAATAAGTCTATTAATAACTCTTGAAATATCATTAAGATTTAAACAAAAGATGGATTAATAACATTATTTTACAAACGAGTGTTTTGGGCAATTGTTCGAGTTTAAGTAAACCTATCATAAACTAATACACCTGGTACTAACTCCTTTAGAATATAAATAATCAGTGTTAAACACTCAAATTTTATTTTAGTTATATATAGAGAGCCCTGAAAATCAAATAACTTTAATCTATTTCAATAATATAACTAGTCCCACCAATTAAAATATGATTTTATTTTAATAGTTGCACATTTTAATTGTTTTTATATTAATTATTTGCGTACAATTTCCTTTTTCAATGCATGTCAAATTTAAATTATTTGTACTATGAGTATTTTACGATAGCAAAAGGGAACGGTAATTCCCAGTTGGTATTTGCTTAAAAGTTATCTTATTAACCTCATGTTAATCTCAAAGACAACTAATTAAGCTTATAGCCCGAACGGTTACTAAGACGCGATTCTAGAAAAACTTATTAATAACTACGCATCACAAAACACAATATAATATTTATTCGAAATATTTTGGTAGTTAATTTATTTACGACTAGAATAGAAATGAGGTTATTTCTAGAGTTAAAATAAGCTGAAATAAATTTTAAAATAATCAAGCAACATTTTAGAAAACATTCTAAGTAAATCTTTAGTAAGGAGTAGATGTAAATATATGTTAACCCTTACGGGTTCAGATTAACGAATTTAAAAAAAATGTACTGATAAAATTCCATTATAACATACAGTAGCCCATTGGCTTCTTTGGTGCTAATTGACAGTTCACAGCTGTCAGAAGTGACAGCTGCTAAACACATGTTTTTTGCAGATCATATGGTTCGGCGTAGGGATACATAATTTGGTCTTGTAGCTTTTCAAAGCCGTCAGCTGTCAGTTGTCAGTCAGCACCAAAGAAGCCATGGGGCTACTGTAACTACACTAAATATTATTTATACTCTTGGAAACCAAATTTCCTTAAACAAAGTTTTCATGACATTTAAAATATTCCATTGAATCAAAGACCAGACATGAGTCAAATGGTCAAATAATCAATCACGCCATATTAAAATTTTAGTACAATACTAGGTAAATACTGAATCTCATCGAATTACAAACATAATGAAGAAACATAATCTTAATATAGCTTTTACCACTAATGTCAAGAAGAACTTCAGTAATAATAACTTGAATATAAATAACAAATATAGTAAAAATGGAATTTATAAACTCACCTGCGAATGCAACAGCATTTACATAGGTGATACCGTAAGGGATTTTAAAATTCACTATAAAGAACAAATTTCTGACTTTAAATTAAACAGAACAAAATCTAAATTTCCAGAACATCTTAAAAATGCAAACCACCAACCCAAACCGATTGAACAATGTATGAAACCTCTTCATTTGTCCCACAAAGGAACCAAATTAAATACAGCAGAAAACTTTTTCATTAGAGCAGCTTTATTTAATAAAAAATCAATCATTAATGAACAGTTACACTCATCAAATCAAATTTTAACTAATACTTTAAAACACTTACCTAGGAATATTAAAATTCTATAAGCCCCATCTATCCAGCTCTACCTTCCAGCGTAGTTAAAGACCCGTTGGAGCCGGAGTCGAGAAGATTAGTACCTTATTCTACTTTTTTCTTAGTCACCATCTATCTTTCCATCCTTTCGTAGTTTCATGGACATCATTTTCAATAACTATTTCACAACCTAACTTATTTACACCTTGCTCAATGAAAATTATACCTTCTTTTTGCGCTTTTAGCACTTCATTTTTCTCAATACATATAATGTGACAAAACACACCTTGTCAGTTAACATCTTCTAGTCGTGCTAACACGTCGTGTTTCAACCTACGACTATGCAAGTTTGTTTGTGTAAACAATTTCAAATATAATCTTTCAAGTTTTCTAAATTTAATATTTTATGTTTCACAATTTAACCTTAGTATTAATGTTTCTTACTAGATTTTTTTTAATTCCAATGTTTACAGTTTCCATGAACATTGTACATGTATGAGTACCGAAACATGTCGGCCAATTAAGCCTCCAGATTTCTCCACCTAATCTGGAAGGCCTAAAGGAGTAGTGGGACGTTAATGCAGATAAGAATTACACATGCCTAAACTTTTTCAATAAATATAATTAACTTTCAATTCATACACATTTGTAAACAAATCTTTTGCCCGATGGTGTTAACTTTGTTTTAACTTGTTATTTTAAACAAATTTTACACTCTTTCATTTTTTTAACTCTTGTATTTACCTAGTATTGTACTCAAATTTTACACTCTTTCATTTTTTTAACTCTTGTATTTACCTAGTATTGTACTCAAATTTTAGTATTGTATGAATTATTGTTTGACCATTCGACTCATATAAATGTCTAGTTATTGAGTAAATTGAATATTTTTATTGTTATGAAAACTTTGTTTAAGGAAATTGTGTTTCCAAGAGTATAACAAATATTTAGTGTCTTTATGTTATGATGAAATTTTATCTTCAGTAATCTTTTTTTAAATCTATTCATCTGAACTCATATAGTATCTTCATAGTTTTAATATAATACTATCCAAGTCTTAGTTTATATTTAAATAATCAAGCAGCTCAAAATTAAAATCATTTAGATGAGTGAAGCCATTAAATTGTATTCAACAACAATTACTATTTTTTTTTTCACAACATCGATGAGAGCGTGGATAAAGGCATCTATATCATCTAATCTGGTTTGCCTGCGACCAAAAAGGTCTGGATTATAATTCCGGTTGGGTGTTTTAGGGTAGTTTTATTGCCTTGATGGTTTCCCACTTTATTTTCCGTCAAATGTGGGCAGGAACGGATTCGAGAGGGGGGAGGGGGGTTGAAGGGTCAGTTGACCCCCCCCCCCTCTTAAGTTTAGAAAATTAATAAAAAAACAAAATGAAAGTTCTAATTTTAGAAAGAAAATACAACACGAATAAATTATACATTTTATTTTAATATTTTTATTCGCAGACACCTCTTATGCCGGGTCCACACGTGCTTTATTCATCCACATTTATTCATTGTTCGATATAACTCTCGCAAGTGTGGAAAAATATTCGTTTTCATATACGAATATTTGTCATGGATAGCAAGAAATGAACATTGTTCCACACATCAAAGAAGACTAATAATCGTCTGAGATCAGTTCATCCACGAATATAGAGTATGTGTGGACAGCAGGAGCAGCGAAACTATAGGGGACTCTGCCTCCCTGGTAATAATTTACCCCTCCCTGAAATAAATTTCCCCATCCCCCTGCATATATTTAAAATCGTCTGATATTATATAATATTAATATAAAAGATGGCCTTAAATCTGAAAGATGGCCTTAAATCAAACTCCAAATGACTTCTATTAGGCATTATATTGTCAAAATTTTTCTGAAGAAGGCCACTTCAAATAACTACTAGATTAGAGGCATCCAACTTGCAGAAAAATTCAAGTGAGGAAAGCTCTAAATAGCTTCCTAAGTCATCTACATTTCAAAAAATGTCTGGGGAAGGACAACTTCAAATAGATTCTAGATGCATGTCATTTTTAAGAATTTTCTGGCGAGGACTCCCCAAATAGCCTACTTTCTGAAATAATTCAATTTTCAAAATTTTGTAGGTGGAAGACCATTTCGAATATTATCTTCTAGAGGCATCCAACTATCGTAAAAAATTAATGTGAAGATCATTCTAAATAGCTTCGAGGGAAATACAAATTTCAAAAACTTCTAGGTGAGAATCACTTTAAATGGCTTATAAAAGAATATAATTTAAAAAAAACAAGGTGAAGACTACTCATAGCTTCTAGAGTAAACTATTTTTAAAAAAAATTGTTAGAAGGCATAAAAACTATCTGATCTTAAAAAACTGGCGAGGATGACCACGGTTTAAAGCATATATACGATCAAATATGAATGAGAAACTATTAAATGGCTTTAAACAGAAATCTTACATTGTAATAAACTATATTATTTATAATTGTGACCCCATTATGAAAATGATCTGAATCCGCCCCTGAATGTGGGTACATACAATATAATTTCTACATTTCATATCCATATCTCATTAGTTCATTAGTTTAAATATGCGGCTACATCTGAAGGGTAAAAATACGTAGATCATAAGGGGAAAAGAATTCTAATTTTTTTAATTTCTACACATTATTAAAATAAAAACTAGTCCGTTCCGGTGTACTATCACAGGCAAGACAATCTTAAACCAAAAGAGAAAAGAAGGATACCAAAGAAGTATCCCAATCCTCTCAGGATTCTCAATAACAGAGCCTACCACTCGTTGGACTGGTTGTCGGCGCCCGGGGTGTAGTTTGTCGCACACTGGGCGTCAGAAGGCGTCGGGAGGCGGTTACTCCAGGGGGTTGAGGAGGGGCGAGGGGTGGAGACGAATGCTCACTGCTGGGATTGACACTCATGTTGAATGGGGAGGGGATTGGGAGAGATCTTTGCTGCCCCCTACGGCTAAAATGGAATTATATGTCAACTCGGAGATAGGAAATACTTTTTTTTCTATTGTAAAAAGGCTTCAGATAAATAAGATAACTTTTCAAAGGGGTTAGAACTATTGTTATCAATACTTGGGCTGAATTATACTTTACTAGCTGGGTGAAGTTATTTGACTTGTACTGTTATGTTGATAACGACAGTACAGTGTGAGGAAAAGTTCAGTGGCGTGTCAAGATGTGTTGCCAGGGTACGTAGTTTGTTAGAACTGTACCCATGATATCAGTGTCGTGTCTTGAAGTGTTGTAAGGGTAAGCAGAGCTAGTTCAAACTTTACATTTGATATGCTCTCAGCACTCTGTGGAACACTCATATATCAGGTACCAAGGTAAATATATTGCCACGTGAGGTAAGTATAACAGGGCCTATGCGTGATTTGTAAAATGGGGACAAAGCTCTGATTACCCTGGTTACACTCCACGACACTCCACTGCATGATAGGCTATCTCCCACTTGGTCTTCATTGGATCAATTTCATTCATAGGTTCTACTCTATATAATTTATAGAGAAACGTAAATTCGTTTATAACTGGCCAATGAGTGTTCTAATAATTATAATAACCATTAACAGGCACAGTAAATAAAAAAGGTCTGCTTACACTAACCAAAAGCCAGGACAAGCCACTCGTTTCAAGTATAGCAAAGCTAATGGAATATAATATTATCTAAACTATCATAACATACCATAGCTTTCGGTATGGAAGGCCAATATTTTATTGTGGACTTATTTATGTTGTATCAACCAGAGTGATGAGATAACACTTCAAAGTCACTCCAATGGATGGAAACATAATATTGTTCGTGAACAGTTGTGGAAATAATGCGCGGGGGCTGTAAATAAAGTGAGAAAGGAGATGGTCTGATTGCCAGCTGAATCAGCTAGTTTCGATGTCACAACATTATCATTAACTTTTTATGAAAGAAAAACCAATGGAGATATGTGATGATTTAAAAGATAGGAGTAAATAAAGGCGTGTAAGTAAGAACAATAATTAACAAGACTGGCCAGATTTTTCCTAAGTGGTTTCCCACTCTCCTTCCACGAATATGCGGGTAGATTACCTCTAAATTGATTCCTTTTTCATCCATACCCAATTAGAGTGGCTATCATAGTGATTGATTATATATTATATGCCTCTTATCTGTACATGAGTTAAGATGCCGTGATAAAAATAAAACAAGATTAACCTTCTGCAATCTTTAAGGAAAAGTGATCAAATTTTCAGGAAAGGAACTATTATGCATTTCATAAATATCTAATTTTGCGGATCATTAAAATGTCATCATAGTTTACCTTATCTATTTTACTTCATAGTTTCACTTATTTAAATAAAATAAAAAATAATAGCCAGAGTTAGCTCGCTTTGGTGGTCGAATGCTCTAAGGCGTGACTCTCGCAATAGACTGCACTGCCTCTGAAGGGGAAATCGGGGTTCGAATCGCGGTCAGGTATACCGAGAGTAGGCTTTCATTAAATTAAATTAACTATTCATACAGGCAAATGCGGGCTACTTCCTCTAAATTAAACCTTTCTCATTCCTAAAACAAGATCGTAATTAGTACACTTGCGTTTGTTCCGAACGGGTAATAGACGTGATGTTCAAAAAATATACAACCGGAAAACATTGTTGTTAATCGTCTTAATTCAAAGGTACAGTTAAATTAAGTTGTTAAATGGCATTTAATCTTTCTTTACATTTCCTCTCAAGGTTTTTGTATTTCATTTAAGAGGTATATTTTCCCTAATTTTTTTTTTTTACAAATTCATCATATTTACCTTAATTTTTATCAAACAACATATTACTCAACGTTGATTGCTTGATGTGGATCAAACCATATTGTAATATAACAAGCTATACTGATTATATATATATATTGATATTTAGTTTCCTCTGTATAAAAATAGGTTTGAACCAATTTTTTTTATTTTCTAATATATTTCATTATAAAGAATGTCGTAAAGTACTTACGAAATCTCCAAATAGGCAAACTCATTAAAAAAAAATTACTCGGTTAATTTTAACGATATCAAAAGAGATTAAACATACATTTTTGTTTTTCTTCCAACTTAATAAAACATTGAAATATTCAAAAATGGGAAATATTCGCTACACTTTTTCTAAATCCTCGTGTATATTGTTGGTTTCTATATTTTTTCTCCTTCTCTCTTTCTGCCCTTTCTCTTGCTTTGCTAGAGATCTTTAGAGCGCAGTGGAAAACAAAACGGAATTTAATTACACACCACTGTGTAGTGCTTCGTACACCAAGAGTATGGTAAAAACTGAGCCCTACAGGGGCAATATTACGCCTTTTAATTATAAATAAATAGGTATGAATGGGCTTTAGATCTAAGACAATATGTTGTGTCCAACATGGGTAGCTTTAAAATAAATAAATACGGTTTTCATAAGGATTATCTTTAAATTAATCTCAAGAAAAAGTTTTTAAAAAATTAATATAAGCACATAAAAATATAAATATAACTTAGAGTTTAATTTAAATTATAAAAACTAATACTAGAGGAAATATTTAAATAAACAGTTATTAATGAAAATTAACACAACTCTCTAACTCTCAATAATACATATTTATATATTGTCTGTCTATTATCTAGAGTTAAGTGTTTATTTAAAATGTAATCATTAAGAACTTATTTATAAATGTTTTACTACTAGTATTTGTTCTAATAGAAATATATATATGTATATATTAATATTTATATAAATATAGCTTCATCTTTAGTCAACTACCCTAAGATTGGTTTGATGACTATCTGGTGCAGTCCAAGCACTCAGCCTTTCGGTTTTACTTTCTTTCCGAAGGATGTTGAGCTAAGGATTTTTATCACTCAAGAAAATCCAGATCGGGTTCGAACCCACGAAGATTGGGTCCTGGGGCGAGCACTATACCCTAAGACCACCAAGTCGACATTATATATCTATACATCTCCTATGCCTATATATGAATGAGAGATGACTATTTGAATAATGATTGAATCCCTCTAATATGTATGGTTATTTGAGATTCTGTAATTTAATAAAAATCAGATTTAATATTTGCATTTAAATTATGTGGTTGAGTTACTAACAGTCCATTCCAACCTCACCATGGGATAAACCTCACAAAAATACCCCAACCTATTAATGTAGCACATTGTAAATCAAATGAGAGATTAGAGAACAAAATTCATATCAATACATAAAATGTTTTCTAAGATTCAGAAGCCGTGGTTAAAATGACTATTCAAATTTAGGAAAAAGTGAAATGAACTCAATTTTCAGTTCAATAAATACATCATTTTTTCCAATTAATGTTTGTGATAGGTTAAATTCGTTAAAAAGAATAATAAACAGGTCTATTTAAGAATATAAATACAGTATTAATTTAAAGAATACCTGCTTTGGTGGCTGCCTGGTCTAGACCAGATTGCCGATGATGGAAATATTGAAGTTTGATCCCAGTTGGGTGTATAAAGAGTTTTCCTAAATGGTTTTACAATCTCATTCCATGCAAATATGGTTAAACTTCCTCCTAATTCAACTTTCATCATTCCTAACGCATTAGTGTAACTAGTACATAGGCGTATAACCCGAACAAGTAGTAAAACGCTCTGCTAAAAAAAATTTAAAAACCTGGTAAATTGCAATAATTCATAAAACAGCTTATTTATATAATTCCGTAATAGACTGTCCCACGTTAACATCAAAGTAAATTGCTGCAAATAAAATGTGAAAAGTGTCTGACTTTTTAAAACAAGACATTAAAAACAACGGCTTAGCTGAACAACCACCCTCGTTACTCAACAACTTGTACGACAACTTTACCCCCCTTCGTTCTTAAGGTGTGTTCGTGCGAGACGAACATATTAACGTAGAGTAAACACACGAAAAAAGTATTTCTGTTTTTTTTTCTCTCTTGAAAGGAGAATTAAAATGTGCAAAATGTATGCTTGCTTTTACAAAGAAATTACTAATGAGAATTTCCTCTCTTAGTTCAAGAAGGAAAAATAAATGGTTTGTAACTATGTAGGTGAAACTAAGATATATTTGTAGAGAAAGATTATTATGTACGATATAGATCAAATCTAATCAAACGTTCCCACCCTTATTTAAAATTAATGAAAATTTAACAATATCGAACTCAATAGATCCACATGTGTTAGGAAATATTCTTATACACCTGGGTGATCGTTTATTTATTTTGTAATTGTTTACAACCAACACAGCAATTATTTATGAAACATAATTTTGAAAACCTTTTCTTTATCCCTCCCTCCCTTCTGGAACCTAATAGAAAAATGATGCAAACATGGTGCAACCTAAAGAACGAAAGACAGAATGTTCCCAGAGTGACTACTTTCGAATAATATACCCGATAAGAAGGATCCTCTCTTCACTCGACTTACAACCTTACTGTAGAATGGTCCGTGAAACATTAATCTCACATTTTTCAATCGACTTCCAACCTTATCGTGTAATGGTCCGTGACATTTTGATATTATTATTATTATTATTATTATTATTATTATTATTAGCACTGCGTCTTACTACCCGTTCGGGTTATACGCATTTACGCTAATGTGTAATGGTAGGTTGATTGTGAGATGAAATGGAAGACCTACAGTTTAATGTGGAATCCGAACGACGGTGGAGGCCTGGCATTCCACACATTCACAAGTTGTGATTAGTACACGTCTTGTCAGAGGTGAAGGAAGGGTTTGGCAACATTTTGATGTTAAACCGGTCCACGACGCGCTAAGCTAACAAGTTTAAGCTGCCGCATCTATTATACAAACATAAAAGCTATGGGTCAATTACTTTTATAGTTATGAAAATAACCCTCTTCGAATTAACTGCATTCAAATATAAGTAATATTAAAACCTGACCCTTGTAATCCTCACGCCGGATCCCAAAGAAGATCCATGAGGGGCTAGACCATAGCTCGACGACTACGACTCACAAAAACAACACCAAAACATCTCTCATCTCTCTTCAACTTGGCGCCCAACATGGGGCTCCAAAGCAGAAGAACCCCTAAACATCTCTCTTCAAGGATATTCACAGTTTGGAAATATATACTTTTTATATCAAATAAATAATTGAGCAAGCTGGTCAGTAAAATAAAAATAAACAGTAAAATACCTATGCATTACATTTTTCCCATTTTTCAGTGGTTTAGGATAGTTTTTTTAAAAATATTTTTAGTTTAGAGCTTATTTGAACAAGAAATCAGAAAAATATTTCAAATGTTAATGTTTAAAAGTATTTTACACTCAGTCCTTGATCATATACTACTGAATATATATATATTCAGTCCTTGATCATATACTACTGAATATATATATTTATATATTCAGTAGTATATGATCAAGGACTTAATGTATATATATATATATATATATTCAGTAGTATATGATCAAGGATATATTATATACACACACTAATGCTCGTTCAGGGAATCAATTATATATCGGGTAGAAGTTTGATGAACTGTACCAGCATTTGTATAAAGGTTGAGAGAGAAAAAAAGTAGCATAAAACAACTTTATAATAATAGCTGGGATCAGAACCTACACACGGACCAGAGTATGAAACACCTAAAGATCCATGAGTAATTTTCAAACGCAATATTAAATTAATTTAATCAAGTCGTGTGATGACTTAGCACTCTGCTTAAAAATAACGTGTTAAGGTGGGGTGTAAGGGACTGCGAGCTAAGGCTAATGTGTTTACAGTTCTGAAACAAACAAAAAAAATTTGGCCAAAATAAATTAAATATTTCTTATGTAGATACTTTTAGTTTAATTTTATTGTAAATTCCAACATTACTTATATAATATTTTATCATGGGCATTGTGACATTTTAACAATGCGTTTTAAATAAATAAAACAAGTTAGGTTCAAATGTCGCTATGCCCCCGACCGATAAAAAGAACTGTGCAGATCGCTATATTTTGAAAATTAAACTAAGCCTGTCTAATCAAGTAGGATTTAATTTATTTTATAAAAATCTCGCTTCAGTAGCTGAATGGTTTGAGGCTGGGGTCAGCAATTTTAAGTTGATTGCGTAAGCAAACTGCATCGTCATTTAAAGTCGATCTTAGCGTTTTCTATTTTCTTCAAATAATAGTTTAGTGTAACCAACATATTAACTAGTATATAATCAGTAATTTTATAAGAAAATTAAGTAATTTAGTATGAAAATATTCATCTTATTTACTCTCGATTTTCCTCCAAGAGTGTTTATTTTAGTTAATAACTATAAAATGTATAAACGAAAGAGGAAATTGAACCATAATGGGGAAATAATTGATAATCGCGGACCTTTGATAGGTTTTGTAAGTAAAGCGGGATCCAAAAAAGATTTCCAACCCCTTATATAATGCGTCACTCTTGTGTTATGCTTGCCTGTTGATGAGAGGGAAATTGGGTGTTCGAATCCCAGTTGGGTATACTGAGTGTGGTTTTACCTTAATGGTTTCCCACTCTTCTTCCACCAAATGTTGGTAGATTAACTTTACATCCCTAACCCATTAGAGTAATTATCACATACGCGTGTAACCTGGACGGGTAATAAGACACGTTGATAGCAAACCATTTATAAAATAAAGTCTTAAAAACTGCAAAACTATTTGTACAAACTAGTGTTCATTACTTTTCATCTCTCCTAAATATTCAAATTAAAATAAATTGACATCATCTTTCACAAATATCCATCAAACCCCACACAAAAAAAAAAACTAGATAGCATTGCCCCCCATTCGAAGAGAAATTCTT
>CABFWB010001860.1:61470-104602 GCA_902151455.1 Timema bartmani | reverse complement strand
TGTGTGTGTGTGTGTGTGTGTGTGTGTATGTGTGTGTGTGTGTATGTGTGTGTGTGTGTGTATGTGTGTGCTAAGGGTAGTTGCAAACGGTAGCTAAGGGATGGTGTGGGTGAGGAGGGGTGAAGAGGATGGTGGGGTGTAATACGGCGGAGGGGGGAGGGGGTTGTTTTGCTGGGAGATGGAATTTTTTGCTTCTAAAAATGTGAAGCATAAAAGATAGAGAGAGAGAAAGAAATTTTGAGAATGATACTTTTCCACCCTCACCCCCTACATCCTTTAAGAATCTCCTTTTCCCTGTAGCCTTGCTGTCATTGGACGGTTTGCTGTGTTTTTTTTTTCCTCTTCTCTGGAGCTTATAGCTGCCGACACGTTTCTCATCTTACTCCAAGCAAATATAAGAATTAATTAGGGTAAAAGAGTGGTTAGAGAGTCACGACAGCTATTTTTGTTTTGTTTCTCGCTTTCTCTCGTTATCTACTTGTTTGTTTCGTTATCGCTCGAAAACAAGTGTTTAAATATAGCGTGCCAGACTACGTGATGTAACTTTTTCTTTCTTTATGTAATCATTAAAAAAATACCCTTTTGTTAAGAAGGTACCATATTAGATTTTAAATCTAAAAGTAATATTATTCAACAATTATATAAATTATTAAAAAAAAATTCTTACAAAATAACTTGAAACAAATATTTTAGTTATGTGAATTTACATATAAGAGGTTTCACATAATCTTTCATTGTGTTAGATGAAAATATTCTTGTGCATATTTAGATTTAGATTAATGACTTCAAAAATTAATCTATTGCCCCTTTAATGGTTAGGTGGATATTGAAAGCCCGGCAAAGTGGGTGTTGTAAGGTGCGGGTTGGTTATTTTTGATTATCAAATATAATGAATAGCATGATATATTTTGAAAATAGTTTTTCCTCTTTAAGATAACGACTGTGTTTGAGTATTATGGATGTGCTTCTTTACTTTTGAATTCATCGATTGACCTTGACCATCTTCGGTGGTCAAATGGTCTAAGAAGGCGTAACTCTCGCAATATTCTAGATGTCTGATGAAGGGGATATCTAGGCTTCATTCTTAGATGTGTTTTCCCACTTACCTTCATCGAAAACGCGGGTACACTTCCTATACCTCCTCACACCTAAAACATTAGCGTGATATGCATATAACTATTATAGTATATGTATAACCTTAACAGGTAGAGAGGCATAGCAAAAAAAAATGGTTGGATTTACCTAGTTTGGAAAATTAAGTATTTTACATTCGACATCGGTGGTCTTGAGGCAAAGTGGTCGCCTCAGGCCCTCAATTCTCGTGGGTTTAAAGACATCCTCGCCACCGTCGACGTATCTTTCTTGAGCGATAAAAATCCGTAGCACAACTTCTTTTGGAGGGAAAATAAAGCCGTTCTGTCCCATTTAGATTGTGGCATGTAAAAGGACCTTAGAAGGTATTTTAAAAATATATTTACCAGAAAAATTTATAGTTCCTCCTACTCTCACCCATAGAAATTCTCATATGCTGATATAATCAGTCGGTTTAGAAAGGGAAGGTTAAATACTACAAATAAATTAATAGCGTACCTTACCAATTAAATTAGGAATACTTAAAATCTAATTAAAAATTGCCAATTTGGAGCATGGGTTATTCAAATTTGTTAAGACTAGTATGACTTGACCATCGACAATATCACTAGAAACTGGCTTAAGTAATAATATGTATTACTGTGTATGGAAAGATAAACTGAGCATATTTATTCAAGAAGTATTTTTTAAGCCCAAATTTTATCTTCTTACAAATGCAAAAATCTACCTGAACTTAGGTTCACTTCTGTATAGCAGCTCAAGCGCCAAGTCATGTCATTATCTGTAAGGTACTGTAACAATGCGCAAATTAATCCCTCCACACACACACACACACACACATTTATAGGTGTATCACCCTGTGTTCGGTCACTTTAGGTTGAAGACAGCGTCTTCGGTTGGGCGATGGTACATCGCAACGCCACCGCCGAGTCTAACAAATTCTAATCTGGACAGAAAATTAACTTAGCTAACAAGTTTCCGACGTTAATCTCGTGGTAATTAAGCCTTTGAAGCAACGGGTCCTGTGAGATCAGCAAGTCTCCATGGCAACGAGTGTGAGAACGCCAAGATCTTCTCAATAAGCTTGGTATTTTTTTCCCCCTTTCTTCTTCGTACTTGACGAACAAACTAGGTAACAAAGTTTTCTCATACCGAACTAACGAGCTTGATTAAAGGGGTTGGATATTATATTATTTTAAATCCACCTATCCTTATCTTGAGCTAGTTTTATCCAGTCCATCTTAATACACCTTATCCCTATCTTTAGCTAGTTCTATCCAGTCCACCTCATTACACCATATCTCTTTCAGGTCCATTCTAATGTTATTCTCCCATTTGGGTCTAGGTCTTCCCAATGGTCTCTTCCAAATGGGTTTGCCAGTCAAAACCACGGACAAGGTTCTAGAATATCCCATTCGTGCTGCATGTCCTGTCCACCTTAATCTCCAAGACTTTATTATATTGACAATTTATTGTATTGACTAGATGGTATGTAGCTCCTAATTATGTAACATCCTCCCCTACCCATTATCTTAATCCCTTTTTTGGAACAAATACCTTCCTACGCACCTTATTTTCGAACATCCTAAATTTATTTTCGTCATGTAAGATAAGGGACCACGTTTCACAACCATCCTTCAGTTAAACAAAAAATCACAGGTGATTTTAATCTCATCGGCTAAATATAAAGCTCATCTAGTCTTGTTAGCCGGTGACAGAGAATTTGGGGCTCCAATCACTTATGGTTGTGATAATAATGGTTATTTTTACTAAATATATTACCACTCTCCCTCTAAGCAGATACGAGTACATTTCTTTTAAATTCTACCTTCCTTACTTCCATCCTACTATCGTAATTAAACATTATTTTAGTCCTAATGGATTTTAAGACGAAGTAGAATTTTTTTTTAATAAAGCTTATCCAAATTTGGTAATTTTTATTGAGGAAAATCAACAAATAAATAACAAATAAAAGTAGTCTTTTGAACGCTTTAAGACAGGTAAGTCAAACTCCAGGCTCATGATTTTGTGCTATCCGTGGACCTTATGATTAACCATCATTCAATGCGACTATTCTTACTTTTAAGTAACGTCAAGGAAATACAACATTTCGGAAAGCGATTTACATAAATTTTGATTAATTTGGAAAATTTGTATATGATAGGTGGATGTACAGAATCTATGATCTTCCAGCAACATAGATGGATTCAAAAACACTGCTGAATTTGCGCGCCAAATTTGTGCAATGTTTGACAACACATACATATGTTAACAGTTGACGTGTACAGAATAAAAAATGGGAAAAATCACATCAGTAACACGTTTTTCAGGACAAAAACCGTTATATATCAAACCCCATATAGACCTGAGATAATACATTTTATTAAAATTGAGCTGAATATGGCATATGACTCTTAACCAAATCTAAAGTGCATTCGAAAGGTTTCATGATTGTCTAGCAAATGGCAGCACCAACTCAATTTGAGTTAAAATGGGACTTGCCCCACTTTATCCCCCGTACCCTACAGTTAATTTATCATATGGAATGAAACAAAACCACCCATTATCTTGGGGTTACTCACACACATATTTATCAGCAAAATTATAAAAAATATTTTTGCATAAAATTTAAATCTAGACATTACCATTATCTATATAATTATAATAATAAAGGGAATTGTTTGTTTGTTTGTGTGTGTGTGTGTGTGTGTGTGTGCGCGCGCGCGCGCGATACCCAGCCAAATCTACGGCATGCAGAGATCTGAGATTTTTAACATAGGTGGACGGAAGGGGGTCCAAATGCACCTCGAAGCCGGATTTTAAAATTTTTAATTATCTTTTTAATTAGGCTATTTTTTACCAATTTTTTAATATAATCTTTTTAACTGGTTTAGAATTACGTTTCAGAGATAACGTTTCAAAATGAAATTGGGCACCATGGGGGGAGGGGGAGCTTATATAATATTTATACCACAGTGGGTTACGGGCAGCGCCGTGCAGGATTGCTAGTTGTAAATAAAAGGTTTCAAATTGTCGGTAAGATATGGGCCTATATGGTTAGTCAGTTTTATCTATGGGACATCTTTTCTTTTTACTTTCTATCGACACCTCTGAGATAAAGTGTTGTGATCGTCAAGAAAAAATCGAACTAGAAATTTTGATAAATGTACACGTTTAGTGAGCCCCTAAAATAGAAAAATTTTGTTTTCTCAATACTGTTCGTCTGTCTGTACCTCGGGCTAGAGCCGAAATTGTTTTACACATTGGGCTATAATTTGGTATCTTGGGGTGATCATAAGATTCCTCCCTCCACCTGAGGGGTTTATAGAATCACATGTCCAACCCTAATTTAAAGGTAGTTTACTGAGGGGCAAAGAAGAAAGAATCAATTTTCTCGAAATTTGCCCAAACGATTTTGATTACATTTTATATTTAGACACTGCTTATAGCTATACACAATATGACTGTTC
Organism: Timema bartmani; assembly: GCA_902151455.1. Taxonomy (NCBI): domain Eukaryota; kingdom Metazoa; phylum Arthropoda; class Insecta; order Phasmatodea; family Timematidae; genus Timema; species Timema bartmani. The sequence goes on along the minus strand of CABFWB010001860.1, from coordinate 100,040 downwards.
TCATTTTATCTTGAAAATCAATTGAGGGCACTTTATATTAGGGAAATTTTCCAATTTTCATTATTTTTCTGCAACTATTTGAGATACAAAATAACTTATCAATGTAAAATATTAGTAGTATTATAGTTAAAAATCTTTTATTGGAAATATATTTTTATAAAACCAATAATATCTGAGCTATGAGCAAATATATATTAACTTTAATTCAGGTATTTGAAAATGAATTTGATTCTTATACTCTTTGGTGGACAGAGATATTTCTCTTTTCTTAATATTTCTGTAACAGTGTTCTTAGCTCCTAATGCTTTAGAGTAAGTAAATTACAATGCATATTATTTCATTCATAATCTTTGGTGTAGTGTTTCTACAACAATGTTTAGACTTATTATTTCGTTTCACAAATCTTACGAGTTTTTAAATAATTTTTATTTTGAGATAAAAGCGGAAGGAAGTACCATCGATTTTAAATGGGGACCTTTCTGTATTTTTAAATCTCAATCTGGTCAATATAATCAAACGGGCCAGACACGCCTGTTCTACAATATACGATATAGAAGCAACCAGGCGATTCGAAAACTTGTTCGTAATGAATAAAAAGTACGTATTTTTAAGACTCCCTTCTCGGCCACTATCCCAACTTGAGCGGTTAACCAGGTTATGATTTGTACCGGAAAGGGGATGAGATCTTAAAACCGCCTCACCCCCCTTCTATACACTCATGGCCAAAGCCTCGAGGCCTTGAGGGGTTAAAACGGTCACTTTAACTCAATTAAGTCTCATGTTTCACGCCACGACGGGCACCTAACAAGAAAATATTGACCTCTACCCCCCCTAGGGTCAACTGGCATCTTCCCAAAAAGGTTTTCTATGGGGTTACAGTAGATGGAAAGACGGGTACATGGAGGATAAAAGTGCAATTGGATTCTTTAGGGTGGTTTTAAAACTGCAATGGAATAAAATATGCGTCCTTGCAATACATATTTTCATGATAGTAGTTGGGAAGAATTTAGAAAGTATTAGATACTGTTTAACATGATTAAACACTAGTTAATATTAAAAGGTTTAAAATTTCTAACAATTTTTTTTACTGCGTCTTACTCGGGTTATACTCATATATATTAGTTTCGCTAATGTGCTAGGGATTATTAAGGTTCAATAAATAGGAAGTGTACCCGCATTTCCGCCAGGAGAGATTGAAAAATAATTTAAGGAAAAACACCATCAGTACATCCGAATGGGATTTTAATCCCGTTCACCTTGTCATCGGCAGCCTAATATATTGCGAGAGTGACGCTTTATATTATGCGGCCACACAAGCAGGTAATTGTATTTTTCAATTATATTTATATTTTATGGTGCGTGGATAAAGGCGCCATTCCCATCTTATATGTTTATCCGATAACGGGGAGGTCGGGTTTCATATCTAGACTGGGTCATTTGACTCGTTATTTTTCCTCACTGGTTTCCCACTTATATTCCAAGCGAATGTTGTTACATTTTCCATATTTTCCATCATAAAACGTACTTTATACGTGTAAATCTGTGAATAATCTGGATAGTAGGACCTAGAGCACAAAAATTAACAACAAATAGTTATAATTAAAAACTGAATTATTTTAATAAGTATCCTTTTATTTCAAGATCTAAACCTTATTTAAAAAATTTTGAAAACCACCTCACTTAAGACATATTGGGAGAAAGAAGAAGATTCACCGAGTTTTTGACAGACACCTACATCTTTAATTAAATTTCCAAGAGACTCTAATTATAAGTAGGTGGTTTAGGGAAACTCTTTACTAGAATGTCTTGTAAAATTACGGCAAATAAACTTTGTTAAACTATTTCTAAATTTTAAACGACTGAGCTTTCAGTTAGAGGCGTCTGAAAAAATAACAAAGCCGGATGTTCTTTAATATAATGTATATACCCTTAAAATATGGTATACGAACAATATAACTTCTTATTACCTGTTCAGGTTATAACCATTTGAAAATAACTCAAATGATTTAGGAAAGAGGACGGAAGAAATTTAAGAGGTAATCTACGCACATTTGCGTAGAAGGCGAGGGGGAACCCATCTCGGAAATACCACCTCCAGTAGTAAACCCGACGTGGATTCAAACCCTAATTTATCCGTCATTAGAAGACCAGTCTAACATGATAGTGACAAACTGGTCTGCTGATCACAGGGAGATCGGGCTTTGAAATCCTGTTGGGGCTACTGAGGGTCTTTTTTATTCCCCGAAATAGTTGTCCACTCTCTTTCCACGCAAATTCGGGTATATTACCACTCAGTTAAGTTCCCCGATTGAATGCCTTTCGACAGAAAAGATCCGAAGAAGTTTGATAGTTCAACTCTATCCACTGTCAGCTAAAGTTGACAAGTCAAATGGCCAAACTCTCCCGTTTTAGGTGAGTCAACTTGCAAAATACTGTTGAACTCTGCTAGTGACGCTTGACAAATCAGTCCTACCTCACATTACTTGTAACTGTGGATAGTTGTGGTGGTTTACCACGACAGGAGGTCTTAAAACAGGTTGTTGGCTACATCTGGGCAAGACATCTTCCCTAAAGGAAATTTGACAAACCCAACATAACCTAGAGGTACGCTGGTGATGCAATTAATCTACTTCGAGAAAGTTGTTGACATTAATTTACAACCCTGTTTTTCAAAGAAAGGCCATATCTGACGTCAAGAAACGTTAATAGATCTAGTTTCATTTCAAGTAAGGTTATCTGGCAATCTGAAGATGAAACATTTGATATTTTCCATACCTAAAATAGTAAAATGTTTTTGGCCACAAAAATTATTTCTATAATTTCTAAAAGGTCCTTCTTATGAAAATTTAACTGAAGAAGCTCTCCACCACAAGAATTGGAACTACTTTTTAAATAAGCGTAGATTTATATTTTATTTTTTTGTAAGACTAAGAGAATTTAAAAAAACAAATCAATACTTCAGTTAGCATGTAAAATAAAAAGAATGCCGCTAAAGATAAACAACTTGAATTATCTTAAAGTGAAAGCAATATTTTTATTTTAAATATATATATTAGGTTGAGCAGTATAGAGAATATTTTAATTAGACACTGCCGCATATCACTTAGTCTTTTATCGATGTGATTGTGACCTATGACTAGAGGGGGAGAATGAACTAACCAAAAAGGTTAAGTCTATGACGCCATATTGATATGTAGAGCAACACATTTATGCTTTATCTAAGTTTTTATTTTTTTCAAGCATCAAATCCTACTACCCGTTAGGGTTATACACCTATGTACTGATTACAATAATGTGTTAGAGATGAAGAAGGTTGGATTTTTTGGAAGTGTACGAGCCTTTGCGTGGAGGATGAGTGGAAAACCACCCTCAGAACACCCAACCGGGATTGATCCTCATCGTTGACAGTCTAATTTAATGCGAGAGTAGTGCCTTAGACCATGCGGCCTCCGAAGTGAGCTGCGTTGTTTCTGTCTTGTAAATCAAGTTACAACATATATTTTAAGAAATGTATGGGCAGAAAATACCTCACTTTTAAGCACATATTTTTAACTCGCTAAATATAATTCTATGCTTTTTGCTAAAAATACAAATTAAAATTAATTATATAATATACTTGTCTAAATCAAAACTACTCGTGCCTTTAATTGCTTTTTTTTGCTGTCTAAAACTAGATTCTCTCTAAAAAAAAATCCTACTCCAGGTTATCCAATTGGGATTAATTTATATAGAGTTCTGTTATGATAATAGACGAATAGACAAATGGATATCTGCACCGGTAAAATTTACTTTTATTCGATTTTTGACTTCAAGTTGAGGTTAAATTGATACATAAATTTGCAGAATATGTAAATAACAGGCTTATGTTAAAGGTATATACTTTAAACCTAGCAAGTAGGCCCATTGTGATCATATTGTTTCACATCAACCTTAATACTAGAGATCAAAGCTCAAAATTAAGCAGTTGGATTTCAAACTGGCAAGATAAAATATTCCATGTGACAGTATTTTTCAAACTGAACATTCTTATTTGTGAATTAAAACAAAAACTGAAAAAAGTCTGAATTATTATATAATTCAAATTAGAATTCTATATTAAATTTGTAATCCTTAAATATTACAACAATAATTTATGTCTTATATTAATGTACAGAAGGATAAACGTAATGATATCTTAGTTTCATTTCATACTTCTGAGAGATCAACTCCCAACAATAATACAATTTTTTTTTTTTTTGCTTAAATTTGATAGAAAATCTTTCATCAAAAAGAGCTATATTCAATTTAAAATAAATATTAATATTTTTTAAAAAGATGAATATTTCACACTTTATTAACATAACATAAATGTATCCAATTTTTGAATTTGTTTTAATATTTATTGTATAGGCCTAAGACATTATAAACATATTTTTTCTTAAATGGGATAGCGAAAGTGATGTCTAAACTTATAATGAAACTGTTAAATGGGGTTCGAAAGTTTCAATTGACAAAAGGATACTAAGAATGTGGTATTTTAGCCCAAAAGTATTTTTTCAATGAATTAGTCAGGTGAATTCTAATTAATCTAGTTTAAATTCATCATAATCATGTTCTAGGTTGGATATTTTAGGTCAGTGATAGTTATTATATAAACACAAAAGTGAGAATTTATTTTCCAACTAATCATAAAAATAAACCGAGAGACGCAATACATTCTTCCACTAAACTCTTGCGGCTCGGTAGACAAACTTATCCCCTGAAGGGAACAAACTTTCAAGTAGTGGTCAAAGTTGGCGAGAGGACTGGCGATTGAAACAACTTCCCTTCGATTGTATACTCTAGTAGCCACAACGGATGGAATTACTTGGCCCTTGAACTATTTGCCAACACAACTAGATAATTAAACCACTCTCACAGCGGCCCCTCGATTAACTGTTAACATTTCAATTTGTGTATGAACATATGAGAAAATATTAACATCCTCAAGATGATTGTATATCCTATTTTTTACTTAGGAGATTAATGTGTACCTCCTAAGCGTAATGTTTGTATCAATACGCAATTTACAAACTGGACTCACCAATATAGTTTAATTGAGAACCACACATTTTTTTAAATTATAGCACCACGTTTTACTACCCGTTAAAGTTATACGCTTAAGGGTGTTACATGGGGAAGGCGTTTTATGCGTTTGGAGATCCCGAATTTTTGAAGAAGTGGTTTTATATTTTTAAATATGGTTTTCACCAAAATCTAGGCGAAAGCTATCAACAGGTCCCTATATAGATATAAAGTTTAAATTTTAAGTTTAAATATTTTAATAAAATTCAACTAGGGTTTATGCCAATATTTGTACTTCTGAGATTAAAGTAAAATGATAGAAAAAGGCTAGTTCTATGTCTATCAAATAAAGTCATGTTTTGATAAGGTCACAACAGAACAGTTTGAAGTAAATGTGGGATTGTTTTTTTAAGTTTTTATATAAGTTGCCAGAAATTCTTTTTTTTAACTTTAAACTTAAAGTTTAAACTCTTTAACCGGTCAAAACATACGCCTCAAATTTGTTGAAAACCATTTTAATAAATATCAAACCATTTTGTAAATAATCCAGAATTTCGAAACAGCTGCAACGCTTTCAGTGCTCCTCAATGTAACACCCTTAAGTACTAATTACGCTAATGGGTTAAGAATTGGAAAGGTTGAAGTTAGAGGAAGTGAACCAACATTTGTGTGGAGGGAGAGTGGAAAACCATTTAGAAAAAACCACCCCCAGTTCACCCGAGTGAGATTTGAACCTCGATCTTCACATCCTCGTCAGTCTAGCTCAACACGAGACCAGCGCTTAAGATATCTACGCCACTGAGGCAGATAGAAACACACTAACTTCGTCCAAGAATGGCGGGCTCTTGGAGTTATGGTAAGGCCTAATTTTCACAGAAAAGTCATTTTAGAAACTATGAATACACTTTTTTTGCGTTAAAATTTTTCATTATTTTATCAATGTGATTTTATTGTCATTAATAATATTCATCAACAGTAACAACTAGATTTATCATGGCCTGACGTATGAATATGACCTGACGTATGAATACACTAAAGAAGATTTAGTAGCTTTTCTAGCCGAAAGATATTATCCTTCCGATGAAAAGTGAACTAAATACTAATGGCAAACGAATAAACGTTTAGGAAATCAGGATTTTGCTTTGGATCTTTAGTTAAGTTCAGTGGCGTGTATAATATTGTCAGGGTAATTCAAGATGATTAAAGCTGTACCTGTGATATGTTCTTTCACTCTAGGTTCTCCATTTGACCCACTATACATAGTTGCCGTTTCGCACGGAAATTATTTTCCATTGATACCTGACCGATGAATGTTATGTTGTGTAACAATAACTATTCAGTGGTACAGTTTTATAGGGCCCCTACACGATCAGTCAGACTGTCAGTATTAATAAAGTAATAATTAATACTGACAGTCAGACTGATTGTGTAGGGGCCCTATAAAATCGCTCTGCTTACCCCGTCAAACTCCAGGCTACGCTACGCCATACCATGCCATGCCACACCACTGGTTAATTAAGTTTTTTGTGTGTGCTGATATAAGCAGTTTATTCGGAAAATGACCCCGAAATATTTATATTATTATATTTTAGTGACCATAAGAGAAATGAGATGCTTGATTCTTCAGTTCTTTAAATCCCTCACCCACCTCAGTGGCGTAGTTGGCTGACACGCCAGTCGTGTTGAGCCAGACCACCAAGGACGGGGAGATCGAGGTTCGAATCTCGGTCGGGTGAACTGGGGGTGGTTTTTCCTAAATGGTTTTCCTCTCTCCCTCCACGCAAGTGCAGGTTCACTTCCTCTAAATTCAACCTTCCCAATTCCTAACTCATTATTGTAATTAGTACTTAAGCGTATCACCCGAAAGGGTATTAAGACGCGGTGCTAAATAATAACAAAAATAATAATAATAATTTAAATCCCTCGATTCTTGTTAAGTTCCAATAAATATAATATTCAAAAGTTTTGCGAAAATACATCTAGAATCAAAATATGAGGTAATATTTTAAAAATGTAGAGACTTGTTTAATTGGGGGGATTGACTTTCCAATTTCCTTAAGATAAAGGTAAATATAACATTTCAAAATACGCCCAAGATAAACAATTCACTAAAAAAATGTGCACTTTTTTGTAACTTTTAACATAACAAATAATTAAAAATAAACATATTAATTAACATTTAGTGTTGCCAAAACTTTATCAAGAAATTCATTTCTTGCGAAGTGCGAATTTATTAAGCCAATCAATTAAATTGTTTTATTTTGTTATTCTAATGGTTTTATTTCTACTAAAATTGTACATTTTTAACCAACCCAGGTTTATAAATTGGATTTGAGGTTCATGAGAAAAGTTTGAATTAGGATTCGAGAGAAACAGGATCTAATCCATCTCCAATTTATAAATAATATTGAAAAATAACAAATAATAAGTAGATTTGTGGAGAAAATGTAATATTTAACGTGACCATACCACATAATTTAACTAAAGACTGGCTTAGAAATTATGTAACAAATAATTAGTTAAAATATGTGTCTCGAGTCTCCTAAGCGTATAACTTAACAGAAATTTGCCTTTAAAGAATGTCCATAGAATCGCCTTAAAGTAGTTGTAGTTTGATGAGGCCGGGCTTTGTGCTTGGGAGACTTTGGGAGATTAAAATAAATGGTACAGTGCACCGCACAAACTTTCTCTTGCTTTTATCTTAAAATAGACATCTAATAAAATCCAGTAAGATTTGTGAAACAAAATAATAATTCTATAGATGGTTGTAGAAACACTATACCAAAGATCATAAATGAAATAATATATACTGTTACTTACTCTATAGCATTAGGAGCTAGGAACATTGTTAAAGAAAAACTGATAAGAGAGAAACATATTTGTCCGCCAAAGAGCATAAGAATCAAATTCAGTTCTATAGACCGGAATTTAAAAGTATATATATTTGAAAATAGCTCAGAAATTATTGGTTTTGTAAAAATATATTTCAGGTTCTGTGCCATTTATTTCTTTCTCTCGACACTTCAGAGAGAAAGTATTGGGATCGTCAATAAAATCGAGCTCAAGATTTTGATCAAGGTCGATGTTAATGACCCCCTGACACAGAAAATTTGTTTTTGCAATGCCGTCTGTCTGTATGCCTGTACCTCAGGCTAGAGCTGAAACTATTTAACAGATTGTGATCAAACTTGGTAACTGGGGTTTTCATAAGGTCTGAGGGATTTTTGAAATTAGACATCCAACCCTAAAATTAAGGGTAGTTTACTGAAAGGCAAAAATAAAAAATAAAAATTTCCTCTAAATTTGCCTTAACGATTTTGTTTAAATTTTATATAGACACTGTTTATCATTATAATCAAGATGACAACTATAATTTTCTTATGAAAATGACTTTAGGGTACTTTACATTAGGGAAATTTTCCAATTTTCAGTAAAGCTGTATATTATTTCATTTATGATATTTGGTGTAATGATTCTACAACAATATATAGAGCTATTATCTCGTTTCACAAATCTTATGATTTTTTAGTAAACGTCTATTTTCAGATAAAAGTGAGAGAAAGTCTGTGTGGTGCACCGTACCATTTTTCCCCCCTTTTTCTTTTTAGCGTATGCCACCAGTGTTTGTCAACAAGACATTCCCGGTGTTCTACTGGCAGTAGCGGATATGTAACCATCTTCTGAGCTTGAGCCACCATATAGATTCGACTATCTCGCCCCAATAAGATGTGACGATGATCATCTAGTGCCAATGCAAGTCCTAACCCTAGCCTAAATTTAACTAACCGGGCGACCATTGGGACAAATCCCCCTAAGGTAAAATACCTACGGTCTCAATGGGAACTAAACCCAGGACCTCTAGAGTAGTAGCAAGGAATTCTTATAACTAGACCAAGATTCCAGGCAGGCAGTTTTTCACTCATGAATCTATCTTGCAAGGATGTGGTTCATTCTCCACCGAGTGAACTGGAGATGTTTTGTTCTGAATTATCAGATACTCACCCTTTCGTCAGTCAATATTCAGAATATCTTTGTGATCTAGGAACATGAATGGATCAAATTTTTAGCTAGTGTTTTGACGTGCGTTTGACATGAATGTGGTGTGGTTGGGGGTAGGGGAGGTGGTATCCACTTCTGTGACCTCATGATCTATAAAGCGTCACTCTTTCAACAGAGTGAGACTGATAATTGAGGATAGACAAGGGCTCAAATCCATGTAGGGTATACTAAGGATTCTTTCCCCTTAAATTATTTTTCACTTCCCCTCCATGCAAATTCGGGTAAATTTATTTTAAATTCAACCCAGATCATCTCTAATACATTAGCGTAATAAATACCTAGGTGCATAACCCGTACGGATAGTAAGATGTGGTATTTAAAAAAACACACGGATTGTGAGATTAAGCACCAAAGACTGCACTTAAAACCTGTACCGATGGACGAGTGTACACTCTAAAAAGACATCCTGTTATTAGTTTGGGAATTGGGAGGGGGAGTGCCAGTAACGGGGAGGTTAGGGTCGAAAATCTCGGCTAAGTGTCCAAAGGTGTTTTATTCTGCATGGTTTCTTACGTACTGTACATGCTAACGCAGGTACATTTCCTCTAAATTATACCTATACATTGGCCTACCTATATAGCAGGTAGTTATTTATGAAAAAAACCCACTTAAACCACATAAATACGACACTGGGCTTGATCCAAAAAATTTCAAAAGTTTTTGAACAACGTTTAACTATGCCCCACAGTATTCTCCATTTTAATTCCTCTTCTAATCTAAGCATATATTAAAAATGTATTTTTTTTAGCCCCGCGTCTTTCTACTCGTTCGGGTTATACGCCTATGCTATAATTATTACGCTGATGGTTTTAGGAATGAGAAATATTATATTTATAGGAAGTGTAGCCGCATCTGCGTGTATGGAGAGTGTAAACCCAATTTGTAGAAAACACCCTCAGTACACACGACCGAGATTCAAACTTTGATATCCCCGTCATCGGCAGTCTAGTCCAACACGAGAGTAGCGCCTTAGACCACGTGGCCACTGAAGTGGATAATAAGTTAATTTATTTAAGGCTCTGTGTGGAAGGCGAATGAAAATAAATATAAATATACACCCTAGATTGGCAAAGTTGACGGTTCCGAAAACACACTTAATTTCCACAGGGTAGCTCAATTCCTACCGACGCTGCTTCCCGTAAACAGCTCAATCATACGCCCAATTAACTTTAACTCCATGAACGGTAGAATTAACACCAAATAAACAGAGTTCAAGAAATTTTGTATTAATAATTCTGATTTTCCAAAACTTGTACTTTTTACAAAAATTACTTTAAGCCTGGCCCTTTGGTTTGTTAACCCAATGTTATTGTATGGTTTATGATCCATGTTCTAAGACACAAACTTTAATTTTATTAGATTTCTTATTTGATAAATCATCATATGCTAAGCTTTATTTATTTTTTTTTACAAAAATAAACATTTCAGTAGTAAAGTGATAGCTTCTAAGGGTTTTACCCAGAAAATAGCTTTTTTTTTTTTAGTCAACACTGTTAACAGTAGGGCTTGTACTTGATTATTAGTACTATTAAAATATAAATTAATAATCGATATCAAAATTGACAGCTGAAGATAACACGATTTACTTATGGATCTATTAAAGTTATCTTAAGTAACTCTTTTAACTTCCAGATACAGTCCTTTCTACCAGAATCCTACTATACTAAGAGCAATAATAATAATAATAATAATAATAATAATAATAATAATAACAGGAATAATTTGGACACGCCCACATACCAATTATAAATAACGATTAATAACATGGATAAAAAGACATATTTACAAATGGGATAAGAGGTATAAAGAACGGATGGTCATGTATGGTGAAGTAATAGAAGATAAATTAGTTGCGATCCAAAAACGTTCTTAACAATCTCTTCTACGTTGTCTTGTTAAACCTTTTGAAAAGAAAAAAAAAAATTAGAAAGATTAGTAATTTCAAAACAACTCCGTAAGAATTCATTAATTAAATGTAAGACAAGACAAATATGTACGACAACCCTCTAGTTACTAATATTACTTTGTAAAACAAAGTAACGCTGCGTTAAGTTTACATAATAGGTGGACTAACTCTGTCGGGGTGGCAGCCGTTTCTTCTGAAGCGCTAATTTTAAACAGGTTCTCAATCATAAATAATAAAGCATAAAAATAATTTAGGTTTATTCATTGTAGTAAAGTTTCAAACATAGATTATTGTGAATCAGCCCTTTTTCTAGTTACTGCAGAAGGGGTTTAGAAAATTTTAAAATCAAGAGAAACACAAAGAATACCCCTCATAAACTTGACGTGAATCATTGTACATAAAATATAAATCACTGTACACAAGTATCCATGATTGTACATTATACTAGTTACTATAAAGCCACAAGGCTGACTCACTCAATCACTCTCTCACATTAATGTCTACCCACTTCCAGATGAGCTAGAAACTTTTAATTTGGCAAACCTATAGCTTCCAGCCTGTAACCGACGGGAAAGTTCCAAAAAGTTAAAACATTTAATTTTTTAACCCTGGAAAAAAAAATTCAAAATGGCGGAGCAACTTTAAAGTCGGTGCGGTATATACAATACAATACCGGTAAGTTGTTACGTTCAAAACAATGCTGGAATTACATTAGTTTACATTCACTTGCAAAGAAAACTCATGGGGGGTTTGGGGGCGAAGCCCCCAACGAATAAAGCTAGTTTGTATCTTTAAAAAAATACAAGGACACGTTTTTGTGCCCAAAACTTATTGGATTTAACATTTTTATTATTACTATTTTATGAGTATAATATCCATCAATGTGACAGCTACATATTACATGGTATCATGGCTTGACGTCTTTATAAGTGAAAGTAAATCTATTGAATTTTTCTAGCTGTCAGATAAGGCCTTAGATGAAATGTACTAGAATTTGTATTGAGGCATAATGGGGAAAACCCTATGGCTTTAGTACACCAAACCTCGCCATCCGAGTCAAACCAAACAATGGGTCTGTCATTTAGTCCACGTGATCACCTGTAAGGATGTTAGAGTAAACTAAAGTCTTAAGAATTTCCAATAGGATATAAAGAAATGAAATCAGCATGTTTGCTGTCAAAGATCATTTTAGTTAGTTTTGTAAATCGTGTCGCATGTCTTCAAAAATTCATGTTCAAGTTTCACGTTTAAAAAAATATGTATATTTTACTGGTTCATGTACTTACATCCAATATGAAGACGATAACTTTCTTCTTCGAAATTTTCTAAATAACCTATGAATACCAAGCATCATTATGACAAGCTAGACCAGAAGTATTGAATTAATAAGTAGCCCTCTTCAACAAGACAAGAGTTGAGGGAGGTGGGCGTAGGGAAGGAAGAAGGATGGAGGTAATTTGTTGATGGTGGAAAGGAAAGAATAGGCTTGAAGCGAAGGACGAAGAAGAGGGTATATGTCAAGAAAAAGAGGAACACTTGTGAAAAAAAGGAAGTTATTCGATTGGATCGTGCTGAAGTTGTCTTTATGCTATAAGAAAGAGCCTCCTCATATAATATATTTATGACGCACACATTGTTCAATAAAGGTGTTACAACTTTAAAATAGAGATGGTTTTTTACCACTAACTAAGAGAAATTGACCGTCAGAAAAATAAATGTGAGACGAAAGAAATATAGATCAATAAAGTGTGCTAAATGTGTTAAAATACCTTAGGTATATTATAAAGATAAAATGTTGTTCAGCTCTCTTCACTACTACAATAGACTTTAACTCCACAAAGTTCGGCCAGTCGAAAGAAATTTGAGAAAGTCTTTGATTTTCCCCTTCTTATCCCTTGCACAACCCTTATTGGAACCTTTTCCTTTCCTTGTCCCCCTATTTTTTTCCCCCCAATTCTTCTGCAATCCCCTTTTGCAAATGATGTATACAAACGATACAAAGTCAACGCCTGAGGTATGTGGAATACCCACACAATATCATCTTGCTTACTAAGTCTAACTTTGGGACCATATTGGTTGGGAGGGAGAGACTTCAAACAAAACCTCACATCCTTATAGCCTCTTGTGTTGTAACTCAGTTGATCCTACGAAGTTTGGAGGGGATATTGTGTTCAATTGAAGTTTGTGAAAGATAGATTCACACTCTTATTGATCTATAAGTGAGCCATTCTCTATTCTGGGGCTAGATGTTAAACTTTGTTTTAGCCAAGGGTGATGTAGAGGCCATCTATATGTCTAAGTACAGATTCCTTAGTTCATATGACAGCGCTTATGCCTTCCGAAAGATAATATTTTATCATACTTTTCTTCAATCCAAGCTGCCTGGTAAAACGAGACCTTTTTCTCTGGAAAACGTAGAATATGATTGTCAGAAAATGATGGTAACACTGACAAAATATCTGTTTACAATAGACTATTGTAGTAATTGATTATTTTTAAGTTTATGAAAAACTCATTTGGTTGACTAAAGAATGTAACTATTAAAAACGTTTTTCTTACAATTAACTTTTTTCTTTGAGTATGTTATCAATAAAATATATTTCATTACACTCAGACTACTATATTTTTTCTATTTCCCGAAAATTGTGTTCTAACTATCTGAAATATCTAACAGGTGTTTTACTATAGTAACAATATTAAAATGAAGAAAATACACCAAACATAAATTACAAAATTGGATACATTTTTAGCACCACGTATTAATACCAATAGGGGTTACCCGCTTGTTTACTAATTACGCTAGCGGTTTTAGGGATTTGGAAGGATATATTTAGAGGAATTGTACACGCATTTGCGTGGAGACTGGAAAAGCGTTCTGGAAAAATCACTTTCAGTACACCAGACTGAGATACAAACCTCTATCTCCCCGTCATTGACAGTCTAGTCTACTATGAGAGTAGCGCCCTACACCATGCAGCCACCGAAGCGGATCCTTCTGAATTGAAGGTTTCAGGTTCTATTCTGAGTACTGTCGGCAATATTTTATAATCTGTGACATTTGGGTTTCTCCTTTCTCAGCGATGACTTGAAGGTCAGGTGACAGGATGCCATATTTGTTCTTGAAATAAGAATGATTGAATGAATTATGATCCTTCATCTCTGAGATTGGTATGATTCGGGAGTGGACTGGCAGATTCCAAGCGGACCAGGACTACAAATATGATAGCCCTTAGCATATTACATTATCTACCATTGAAGTTAGGTTTCAGTGTAATCTTAAGTGCTGAGGTGAAGTATTTATTTCTCTATTGGTAATTAGTTTAATCTCAAGTATATTCCAGCTACATTATAGATTATCTAATTCTACTTTCTACAGGCATGAGTGAAAATGCTTTCAAACACTTTAACAATAACTGGCTGTATTTAGTGATATATTTTAAGTAAAATGATCCGCCATTCGCTACTTGTGTATGTTGTCTATAAACAACTCCAAGTAACAACAAACAGGATGGTTTTACATTTTATGCCATCGTATCTTAACTAGGACTTTTGATTTAAAATGAATTAAAAATAATTTTGAACTGAAATAATTTATTTTAGTTGAAAGTAATTATGGAAGCCCAAATCAAACCGGTCTACCGGTATCACAGTCCACCTCTGATTTGATTCTCTTCCCATCCATTTGGAAATGGACATGTACTCAGCCCTTCGGCTGATTAGTGCTGTCCGCACCATCTGGTAGAAATCATTTGTTTTTACTATAGTAACAATATTAAAATGAAGAAAATACACCAAACATAAATTACAAAATTGGATACATTTTTAGCACCACGTCTTAATACCAATAGGGGTTACCCGCTTGTTTACTAATTACGCTAGCGGTTTTAGGGATTTGGAAGGATATATTTAAAGGAATTGTACACGCATTTGCGTGGAGACTGGAATAGCGTTCTGGAAAAATCACTTTCAGTACACCAAACTGAGATACAAACCTCGATCCCCCTGTCATCGACAGTCTAGTCTACTATGAGAGTAGCGTCCTACACCATGCAGCCACCGAAGCGGAATTGAAGGTTTCAGGTTCTATTCTGAGTACTGTCGGCAATATTTTATAATCGGTGACATTTGGGTTTCTCCTTTCTCAGCGATGACTTGAAGGTAAGGAGACAGGATGCCATATTTGTTCTTGAAATAAGAATGATTGAATGAATTATGATCCTTCATCTCGGAGATTGGTATGATCCGGGAGTGGACTGGCAGATTCTAAGCGGACCAGGACTACAAATATGATAGCCCTTAACATCTATCATTATCTACCATTGAAGCTAGGTTTCAGTGTAATCTTAAGTGCTGAGGTGAAGTATTTATTTTTCTATTGGTAATTAGTTTAATCCCGAGTATATTCCAGCTACATTATCGATGATCTATTTCTACTTTCTACAGGCATGAGTGAAAATGCTTCCGAACACTTTAACAATAACTGGTTGTGTTTAGTGATATATATTAAGTAAAATGATCCACCATTCGCTACTTGTGTATATTGTCTATAAACAACTCAAAGTAACAACAAACAGGATGGTTTTACATTTTATGCCATTGTATCTTTTGATTTAAAATGAATTAAAAATCATTTTGAACTGAAATAATTTATTTTAGTTGAAAGTAATTACGGCAGCCCAAATCAAACCAGTCTACCGGTATCCCAGTCCACCTCTGATTTGATTCTCTTCCCATCCATTTGGAGATGGACATGTACTCAGCCCTTCGGCTGATTAGTGCTGTCCGCACCATCTGGTAGAAATCATATGTACTTTGAGAATTTCAGACGGTGCGGTTGATTCCAGTTTCCTTCCACATTGAAATTATAAGAGCGAGTGAGAAAGAACTTAGCGATTTGCCTGGAAAAATTTTCACTTACCTTACAGAGATATTTTAAATGCCACAGTCAACTTGGGATCGTCGGATCTACTTCCCCTTCGAAGGAAGTTGTGTTAAGGAATCTTAACGCTCAAGAAAAATACGTCAACCTCGGACGGGCTTGAACCCAAGAACATCGGGTCCTGAGGCGAGCACTTTACCCCAAGGTCCAACGATGCATAGTAAAATTAGTAAATCGGGTGATTATATACTAAGTGGAATCAGGAAGTTAACGTCAAATACTCCTCATTAAACCTACATGTCTAAGGCACACTATCCCGTCCTGACTAGTTTGTAATTCCTTTGTTGATATTCAATCGGTTTTAAGAACATTTACATTAAGTCTATTGTTTAGAGACATAGTGTATTTAGAATCTAATATATTGAAATGCTAAGTTTTTAAAATTATATTACTAAATAATCTTTTTGCTTCATTTTGGAGAAGAGGAAAAGCTATCCCCAGAACACACTTTCATTTGGTGTATTGGCCAAACATAATTGTATTTTAGCCATGTTGATCCATTTTTTAATATAATCATGAATAACATTTAAAGCCCCTCAACAAAAAATTAAAGAAAATTCTTATTTATTTGCCATATTATACCTACCCTATACGTCATATGCATATTATATATACCATACTTATTTGAAAACACGTTTTTAAGAATTCCTCAGAAACCACAAACACTTCTTAATATGCAAAATTAAGAATTATTTATGTTTAATTCAACATATTTGATCAACACATTCTTTATCTATAGATTTTCAAATTATTTTAAAAGATTTTATAGTGAAATCTAGCCAAAATGTTTTATTTGCTTTTATTCGGTATATTTAGTTCAAATAGAATTGCCATCGAGAGTGTGCGTTTTTTTGCTTTTGTATCTGCAAATATTGGTTAAAAAACAAAGTAAGTGTAATTAATGAAAAAACATACATTTAAGAGTAAATTTGACACTGACGCCATCCACAATCAATTGTCAAAATACCCTAACATACACAAGAACCGCAAAGTAAGCACAAGCTATATATATAAATATAAACAAACGGGGCTTGCTACCAAGGAACAATCATCTAATGGAATAATTTAATTTATTTTTGGTCATAACTGTTTACAGACGTCAAAGCGCACATTTCAAGCTCTGTATTGAAACAAGAGTCATAACATACCTGTTTACTTTGTATACCTGTTTTTATACCTTTGTTTATACAACGAAATATAGAATGATGAAAAGTTTTTTAGATATGACATCTAGTTTAGTAATCAAAAGCCAATGAATGCAGTTCTCTCGACAAATGTTACCTCAAAGAATTCAGTATTCTACCAGTGTGAGGTATAATATGGATATACTTTTGATCATTATTCTAACTCTATTGTTTAAATTTGAATTTTTGCCACTTGTAAGTTTTTGTGTGTTGACGAATACATTTGTTTTGAATAACCCAAATCGGTGGGCACGCTGATAAAATGTCAGGTTCTAGTCTGGTTTGCGGGTGAAGTGGAGGTTGTTGTCCAAATCCTGGTATGGAGTACTGAGAGACTTTTTCCTAAATGGTTCCACATTCTCCCTCCACGCAAATATGTGAATATCTACTATATATTCCCTTCGTAGTTTCCAAACTATTATTGTAGACCTAATTAAAATACGTATAGCATAGACTAGTAGTAAGACTTTTGGGGGATATATGAAAAATGATCAATTTCTCTATTTTGTTTTTTATGTTGGCCTATCACTTTTTATTATTGTTTTTATGAAAGGGGAAATTACTCATTGACCACATTTGTCTCTTGTATGAGTTCGTGATATGTTTTTAAAAATTCGACGATGTAATTAATTTGATGAATGTGAATTGAGAATTTATTTTAAATGCTAAGTGTTTTTTAATTTTATTATTTTATCTCTATAAACTTATAGTTAGTTGACAAACTATAATAATTTAAAAAACTTACCTTAATTAGTTTGGACTAGGTTGAAGATTCTTTGTAAATATAATAGAAAGTTAACCTAATGTGATTAACAAATATGGCACTAATGCATTTAAATTTCTAATTTTTTTACTTCCAAAACTTTCCCAACTCAGTATAAACATTTCATTATTTGCACTTCAGTTTCAACCTTTATTTAAACAGTAAAATATGGTGAATAGTATCGTGGTCTTAATATTGTGTATGCATGTACTTAGAAAAAATACATATTTTATAAACGTGTGGGCAACCCGAACAGGGAATTTTCACCTTATAAAATAAGACGTATAACAATACCCCACTACCCCTCCCCCAGCAAAAAAAAAACCTTTACAAATTTTAGTTCAAATTCATTTATAGTTTTATTTTAACTTGCATTAATAAATATAATCTTATCTTAATGATTCCGCCTATATAGTGTAGGAAATCTAGCAAAAACATTTGGTCTACTGTTTGAAGTCAAGCTAAATATTATTGTTGAATTAAAAAGCTAGATAATAAAAAAAAATCTTGGTTCTTTTAATATTTGAGCACCCTTATTTTCGAGTTGTCAAGACGATATAAGTATGCTATCTATATAATTTAATTTGGTGTGTTTATATATATATAACAAATGAAATTTAAGTGTTAAATAAGTTAACTTTCAAAATCTCAGATCACTTTAGAACTTTTTTATATATCTATTTCCAATAGATTTTGTGCAGAATATAGTAGATTTTTCCAGCGTAGATTGGTTTATCGCATCCTTTTGTTTAGGAGATCGGTATTTCAAATCGACTCATCACACATTATGAGGTCTTGAGGAGGTCAAAGTACATCGATTCATCGCACCTGTCTCTCTGCCTGTTGTTTACAAATACATGTTTGCCTTTGACCGATTGACCAGTCCCTAAGATGTCGTCGATCAATATTGCTCTACAGCAATCATTGTTGACAAATACAGATTCTGTAAAATGCAGTTTCTAAAATCCGGTGAAATAGTGTGGCGATGTGCTATAAGTGGCCAAAAGTGTGGTGTTTTGTAACAACCGATAGCAAAATGTCTACTGTTGCGCGAATATCCGGAGATCACAGACATGAACCGCTCACAAACAACGAAATTGAAATCGAAGAGGTAAACTATATTTAGTAAAAATACTGGCTGTACTACTTACGTCAAGTAATTTATCGTAAGAGACGTTCGGTTATGGAAAAATCGCCTGAAGACCTCGATGGAGCCGTTGCAATGGTAAGAAACAACTACCACTAATATCGAGAAGGCAAGAAAGGTTCGTTTTAGTGCACTAGAGGACGGTCTGTGTGTCTTCTAAAATAAATCTCAAATTTCTCTGTGATCCAGATGTTCTATTATTTGCCGATAGAAATTTCAAGTAAACTCCCAAGTGGTTCTACCAAATGTATATAGTGCATGGCTACAGAAATGGAAGTTACCTGCCGTTGGGTTATTTATTTTTTAGTGGGAAGACTCAACAACATTACGTCGATGCGTTCACATTTCTCAGAAGTTTGTGTTTAGATCAAGGCTTGCAGCCCATACCAAAAATTGTGACTCTTGACTTTGAGGTTGCTGCTCACAACGCCACACGCCAGGTGTTTCCTACTTGTGAAATCCAAGGATGCAGATTACATTTAGGGCAGGCATGGTTCCGGAAGATAGATGGCATGGTGCAACTGACAACTGAGTATACGAAATTAAGTGAATCTGGGTTCTGGTTAAGAACCTTTTTCGGAATATCCTACGTGAATCCTACAGATGTCGAGGACATATTCGTGGACCTTGTTAGTTATGCTCCAAATTATGAGTTTAAAAAATTTGCTGATTACGTTTTTGACAATTATATTTCTGAGGACGCCAATTTACCTCCATCTATTTGGGCATCAAGGCAAACAAATGATCTACGAATTACGAATGGGCCTAAGTCGTTCCACTCATATTACAGCTCCCAATTTTATACTACACATCCTTGCATATGGCTAGTCATTGAGGTCCTTAAGGAGAAACTCGTATCAAAATCAATAGCGATGGGCGTGAACATAGTTTGGTGACACAAAAGAAGGAACATCATGCTCAAATCGTATAATTGATGAATCAGTACGATTCAGGCACCATATCGCTCACTCAATTGGCTACGAAAATCGGCCAAAAGAAGAAAATTGTAGCTTTAATATGATTTCATAATGTTGGACATTTTGTATTGACTAACAATTTGATCAAATCGAAAAGATTTTTATAAATTTAAATAAATATTTCGATTAAATAAAGATTAGTGTGTATCTGTAAGCATTTGATGTGAACGTATAAATTAAAGTTATCAAACTAATTATTGAAATAAATGTTTTTACTCAAAACTCAATAAATCTGTTCTACCTGTGGTTGGGTGCGATGTGTCGATACAAGTGTAAGGTGCGATCAATTTATATGTGCGATGAAACGATAAATGAGATGAATCGATAGACACCCGATTTTTTTCAACCCCTACACAATATTTTTAAGATGATTAAGACATTAGAAATAATAGTTCTTACAAGACTAAATAATAAGTTTCTGCGTAGGTATACAGCGCTAACAAATAGTTTAGTATATTTAAGGTGTACTGTACATAACACACACATATATATGCATATATATGTAGTTTTTAAATAATAACCTCAAAAAAAGAATAAAATACTAAAACATCAGGGATAAGGTTTAGAAAGAGTATATTGACCACAAAAAAAAAACTAAAATCCATTAGTCCTTAATGCATTTTACGGTGGAAAAAAAAGGTGTTTTTTTTAAATTAATTTCTTTTTCATTGCAGCCCTAGTAATTTCCACTAATTTCTTCCACCTCCCTGGCAGGACTAGCAGAAGCCTCGGGGAATTACACCCATGCACAGCTCAGGGTAAATTAAGGTCGGTAGAACACTAGCGTTCTTTGGCGGGATAGGAGTACAGGCATAGACGTATCATAAGTCATAGCGTGATGTTCGCATGGAAAAGGTAGTAAGCATTTTTGATAATTTCAAATTAATTTTTCGTGGAAAAAGTCTCAGTATTCGTCTAGGCTAATCATATATAATATAATATATATAATATATTTACGATTATATATATGTAATATATATATGTAATATATATATATGTAATATATATATATATATTAGTTTGTTAAGGAACTAAAAGGTGAAATTGTAGATGAATTGTATCCGAATTTGTGTGACGTGTGTAAAATCAATTAGGTAAAATCCCATAACTCAGTACACTTGGCTTGGATTCAAACACCGACCTATTGATCACCAGTGTAAAAAGCTACAAGTTACAAGTAATTGAATGGTATAACACTTGCCCTCCGTCCCATTTGAGCTCGTACGTCCACTCGCCGGCCACCTCCTCCACCCACACATACCACTTCTAAATAGACTGACACGAGGTTTGAGCCAATGTCCAGCAAGTAAAGAAGATCAAGCCCGAAAACATGTGACAGCCACTACGTGAACTTCCCCCCTTGTTCATTGTTTCTGTTCCATGCCACCCCACCCTCCTTCCCCCTTTATACTTCTTTCCACGTTCTATAGTAGATCATACTAGTATTCTCTACGTCCTTCCCGAACTCTTCTCTCTCACTCGCTCTTCCCCCTTCCCAATCTCCTTCTCTTTCTGAACATATTGTGATCAGGTGTTTGTACTATATAAGTCTGTGTTTAGCAAATATGGTTACTTATTGAATCCACTACCTTTAGACGGGGTAAGCGAATCACTCTCTCGCTAGGTACTGGATATATTTAATTTTTCTAAATTCTCTTTTGGCGTAATTAATTTCATCATTTCAAAATTATCTATTTGTAATTATTAAATTTATAATGCTAGGTTGCAGTAAATGTTTGAATCAGTTGGCTAGAATAAAGCTAAGTTTCATTTCAATATTTTTTTTCCTCTCGTGTTTGCTTTCACCCGAGCATTAATGTTAGGATTTATAGGCCATATAATGGCATGTTGCTAGGCAAGTTAGGATTATTTATTCTCATACATTCTTGACATGTCCTGGCTATTTCATTCTTTAACGCAGGCCAGGAAAATGAAGGTTATCTCATCACGTAGATATGGTTACATACAGTAGCCCCATGGCTTCCTTGGTGCTGACTGACAGTTCACAGCTGACTTCTGACAGTCAACATTTAGGTATATACATAAATTTTGACTGTCAGAAGTGACAATTGTTAAAATACATGTTTTTTGCAGATCATATGGTTTGGCGTA
Organism: Timema bartmani; assembly: GCA_902151455.1. NCBI lineage: Eukaryota > Metazoa > Arthropoda > Insecta > Phasmatodea > Timematidae > Timema > Timema bartmani. Next base: position 77,910 of record CABFWB010001860.1, on the reverse strand, counting down.
GGGATACATAATTTGGTCTGGTAGCTTTTCAAAGCCGTCAGAAGTCAGTTGTGAGCTGTCAGTCAGCACCACAGAAGCTAAAACTGAGGTATAGCTACATTTTGTAGGGTTGATAATGTTTTTCCTTATTATAGTCACCTTTGGTTATTGACAATCATTTTGATGTAAATTTAGTATAATTGAGCCTTTCTGGAGTCTGTCTAACGCCCCTATGGCGTTTGAGCTCTACTTATGTTAATCATTGATATTATTTGAGCTTTTCTCGGACATTAGAACTTATATTATGATTTTCTAACTGACCATACCAAACTTTGGGCTGACGTCCATTTATGTTCATCAAAGGAACTTTTCTAATAGTTAAGATGCTATCAGTCTACCACTACTCTACTATGTTTTGTACCTTGTATTATTTATATTGTTACTTAATTAAATAAATCTATATTCTTGTTTACTCCTTGGTTATTATTTGTAATGAAAGGGAGCTACACCACAAAATTACATTAGCTTATGTCAATACCTTTATTTTCGTATTCACCGATAAAGGACTTTCAAATCTTGTACACAGCCTATTAGTTGTAAATAGAATATATTTGATAAATTTTTAAATACTATTGTCATGGTTGTATAAAATATATATGATATCTGTATTTTATACATTTTAGTAATATACTAGCGCAGTTGTTCCTAAAGTTTTCCATATCGCGGACACTCTGAAGCAAACGGCAACCCCTTTAATCCCCCTTGCCATGCAAGGTGAAAATAAAAACCTACGTAGGCTTACACATTTCTAGTATTCTTCGTAACCCATTTCATTTTAATAAAGGAAAAATATATGTTTATTTGGACATAAATGGAAATAAACAGATATCTAAGAAAATTATGAATAGCAAATACTTTTTAAACTAAGTGAAAATAAACATAAATAAATGATATGGTACACCGCACATACTTTCTCTCTCTAATCTTAAAATAGAGTCATTTACTAAAAACTTGTAAAAATGTTGAACTAAGATTATACACGCCGTTGCATAAAGACTCAACCAAAGAGCATAAATGTAATAATAATTATATACAATGGTACAGAAACATTGAGAAAAGAGCATCATCTAAATCCACCAAAGAGAATAACAATAAATTTCATATTTCTAAGTAAGCCATATCATATATATGATTATAGCTAAAACTATTGGTTTTACAAAAATGTATCCCAGATTAAAATAATTTAGTGGTACTACAATTTTAAATAATAAAATATTTCATATCTCAAATAGTTGCAGATTTATGATCAAAATTGGAAACCTCTGCTTATGTATAGTACCCTCAAAATCATTTTCATGGAAAATAAAAGTTACTATTTTGTTTAAAATGGTAAACAGTCTCTAGATAAAAAAAAATTGATCAAATTCCTTACAGTTGATTTTTATAAAATATATATTTTTTTCTCTTTCTGTCCTTAAAGTGCCAAATATACTATTATTTAAAAAAAACCTCAGGGGAGATTTATAAAAAACTTGGATACTAAGTTTTAGCCTAATCGGTAAAAAGATTACGACTCTAGTTCGACATACAGACATACGGCATCACAAAACCAGTTTTTCCGTTTCAGGAGGTCATGAAACATTTATCAAAATATCAAGACCGATTTTATGGACAATCACTATACTTCTCTCTTCAAGGGGTCAAGAGAAAGTAAGAGAAACTAAACAATTTAGATTCGTTAAGTCGATTCCCAGAGGACTCTTTGGGGACCGCAATCTGGGAACCAAGGGGAATAGCTTATTGCATTTCAATAGTAAATGAATGCAGTGTTGAAAAAGTTATATTGGTCGATAATGTTTTTCCTATGTAATTGGTTTATCCAATTAGTTAAGTAATTAAATTAAAATTGATTACTATTTCATGAATATTAAAAATACCTAGGGACAAAATAGCTTTCAAAAAATGCCTAAAAAAACCTTTTAGTAAATCAATTTGAGCTTTTCCCCCATCTAACCAAAAATATTAATGAGAAGGAAAATATAATACTAACTTATAATGTTTATATAACATTTCTAACCATAAACTTACTTATATACATAAGCATATATACACACATATAAGTATGTATACACTTAAGTAATATATGTATATGATATATACATAAGTATATATATGTATATGTATGTCTATGTACGTCAATTCTTGTAATCTGCAGATAATAGCTATAAAATATTACTTTATATAGTATAATTTTATCAATGTTGAGCGCAAATAAAGTCCTAGTAGACCAAATTTAAAAAGGTCCTTTCGACCAGAATCTTAATATGTGAATACCTACTACAAACTATGTATTTCGAAATAACTAGAAAATTATAACTATCTCAAATACTTAGCATAGCTTAGTTTTCAAAAAAAATATCTTTATCAAATGTTTTTCAAATATGCTAAAAATACAGGCTTAAGGCGATTGGCCCTTTTCACTTGGCGTGGAAATGCAGAGCCATGGGAACAAACGGTTATCTTCAAGAATTTTTATTGTTTTGCAATTTCCTTTTCGGAAACGGTTTGTTCAAGAATAGAAGCATGTTGATTACGTTATAACTTTTATATACACACCTCTACAATTTTAACAGTAATCAAATATCGATAAAATTGACTTTTTCAATAGAAAATTGCTGGCTGCTTAACAACAAAGAAGAAAATGTAACACCTAGTAAACATTGATACATTATCTTAGAAGAGGTGTTGAGAATATTAATATAAAAATTGCACTTGTTATTGAGAAAACTGATATTTACAAATGTATAATTACTCCACAAGACCTGTGCGGTAGCTAGCGCCATCTACGTTTCCCGTTATACATCTGTTCTTGTTGGCGCGGAAGGATACTTTGGTCGGTTGTGAAGCCACGCCACGCCTTTCACCCTCCCGCCCACCATCCCACAAAATAAGTTTTAGACTCCAACTTGACAGGGCGAAGGACCTTAAATGCTTGAATAACTTTTTACAATATTTTAAGAATATATTATATTGACGCACAAGCACACACATTTATATAATACTTTGTTTTATTTGTCAAGGACACGTTCTATAAAATTCTGATAAAACATCAACTTGATTATTTAATCTAGTTCTAAACTAAGCATGGTCTATTCTACGTCTACAGTTTTGCAGTGCACGTTAGTCAAGGTGAAAGGGACGGGGGAATTGGAAGGGTAGTGAGGGTTGTTTTAAGGGATGGGAGGGTACGAAACACCCCTTAGCGTAATAAACAGGTGCGCTGCGTGTGTATAAATTACCCGCTCCGCTGTTTTAACGAGTTCCCTCATGCTAACCTCTCATTGACGAGACAGGACTGAAAGTCGTACCCCCCTTCCCACCTCCTTCGTCCCTTTGCGGACAAATGATAGACCACTCAAGATGGTCTCTTTACTTGTAACTTCCCTCCCCCTTCCTAGACTCTCATGGGCAAGTGACCTCTGGTAGTGTTCCATTAGGCCATTAGATGTATGTCGCACAGGAAATGGACACGCCATATTCGTTTTACCAGGTAAGGGAAGGTGGCCCTATTATTTCGTTTTATTTGTTGGTTATAAAAGTATTCGATGACTTGTCTCCATTGACAAATGGTGAGGGTAGAATGAAACTAAGTCTAGGTGCCTGTGATTGGATCAAAGTTCGTGGATAAAATGAAGTAACGTTACTATAAATAAGGCTATGCTCGGATAAACGAGACGTTAATCGCCAGTGGTCCATTGGTAGTATCTTATTTATTCCCTAGTAGATAAGGTGAAAGTGTAAAATATGGTACAAAAGGTCAGTGTTTTAGCAGTTTTTATACAAAAACCTTAGGCCAAAATAAATAAAATATTACTCGAATAGAAACACAGAGATTTTCTTCACATGGTAATAACAACAGTTTTTAAATATCCATCATGAGCATAGCGGTATTAGATGACACACTTTTTAAGTGAAGAGAAAAATTTGTCATAAAACTCGTGGACACCTTTTATAGATATTAAGGAACTGTTGAGGTCACTATGTGAAGAAAATTAAACTATGTTTGTACTGAAGAAATAATTGATTTATTTTAACAAAAAAAAGGTTTTGATACAAAAACTGAAAATACTGACCTTTTATCGCTTCCTCTACACTCTCACCTTTATGTGATGGCAGATATCTATGTAAAGCCTTGAAGGTTTTTACTTACTCTTCTTGCTCAGTTATATTTAGCGAAACATGATAAATCGTCGATATAAGATACGGTAGTGTCAATGCATGATTTAAATGATCTCAAATGATTTCCTTTTGGAATCATCAGAATAGGCATTTGGCCATCAAGAACTATATTATGTGTGTTTCAATTGCTCTTATACTGTCAGTTATAAATGCTTGGGCTAGGTGTATGAAATAAGGTGTGCTTTAATCAGTCTTGGGTGGGTACGTGTACTATACTGGATATCATATCTGAGGGAACTGCATGGCATTATCTTGTGTTTTTTTTTAACGCCGCGTTTTCCCACCCATTCGGGGTATACGCCTATGTACAAATTACACTAATGGTTTTAAGGATTAAGGAGGTCATATATATATATATAGGAAGTGTACTGGCAATGGCATGGAGAAAGGGTGAAAACCATTTTGGGAAAAACTACTCTCAGTACACCCAACCGAGATTTGAACCTGGATCTCTCCGTCATTGGCAGTCTAGTCTATTGCGAGAGTAGCGTGTTGGACCATGCGGCCACCGAATATGAGAAACGCTGATTCGTCGATGTTGCTCAACCTTCCAACATAATTAAAAACTATGAGATATGAAAAACAGATAACCAAGAGAAGGAGTGAAGCAAAATATTTTCCCCACTTGACCTGCGGTTCTTTCAGAAATGATATCGGGTGTAAATATTATGCTCGTCTAGTATGATTTGCCGGTTACTAGCCCGATTACTGATTAGGCTTCTCCTACTGCCTTCATTCAAAATTCGGGTAAATTTCCTCTAAAATTCTACTTTTATCATTCCTACCTCACTAGCTATAGGCGGGCGCCTGGGTCAGCGAGAAAATATCAATCACCGTCAGGCCACGCGGCTTAAAATACAATGGTCTGTGTCGTTTTCTGAAACCATCCTGTTCCATTCTGTCAAAGCCTATAATCACTTTCGCCCCTCGCCTACAATTAAACTTTGTCATGTCAATAAGAAAGAAGGGGAAGAACCTTACGAGACTTCCAATCACAAGGTAAACGAGGAAAGCTCGCCGCGAGTTCTCAAATATCTTAAAAATTGCTGTATTTGTTAGAGGAAGCATAAATTTAGAGCGAATTGCCATCAAGCCCAGTCTCATAAATCCATAAAAATGCATAAAATGTGAAAAATGAGTTAAAGTCACTTTTTCACAGAATTTTTTTCTTATTAACAAAACTCAAAATATAGTTTTGATAAGGAATAAAAGCCTTGTAAGAATGATTCGACTTTATATTTTTGCGTGAGGTATATATTGAATTAAGGCGTCGTAGAGTTAAATATTGCTTTACCGGTATAGTTCGCTTGTGGATTCATACCATGGAGTAACTGCTGTAAATATATTCACAGCAATTTCTCACTAATTGAAGTTGCCCCCTTAATTAAGACGTGTACAACCCGGGTGGTCCAGTAAATAAAGATTTAATAACACTATTGAGAAAGACGGTAGAATCTAGAGGCAATGTTCCCACATTTGTTTGGCTAACCTTTTGGTGAAAACGAGCCTCAGTACTCCCAGACTGGATATAAACCCCAACCTCTCAGTCACCGGCGAAACAGACAGGGTGAACCTGAAGTTTAGACAACTTGTCCACTGGTACTTGCAGATTTTAAATAGGTTTATAAATTGAATGTTTAATTTAATTTTTTTCTAGCACCGCATCTTACTAAACGTTTGGGTTATGCGCTTATGTACTAATCACGTTAATTGTATAAGGGATGATGAAGGTTGTGTGTAGGATTTTTAACCACATTTGTGTGAAGGGAGATTGAAAAGCGATTTTGAAAATAAAGCACCCTCAGTACACCTGACAGATTCGAAACTCAATTTCCCCGTCATTGACAGTCTAGTATACTAGGAGAGTACTGCCTTAAACAATGCAGCCACTGAATTGGGTATTATTATCATCATCATAAATATAGTGATTTCATCCCTACATATTTCTAAACACGTTTAGTAGCATTGCTACTGACCAATATAAGTGTAAACGATTGAAAGATCAGATGAAAAGTAATGCACCCTTATTAGCCTGGAGACGGGATGAGAAAGCAAATGTGATAAATTACAAGTTGAAAGTCATCCTCATACTCACCCAGATGAGATCTGAACCTCAACCCTTTCTTCATTTGCAATTAAGTCCATTGATAAATTGACACATTAAATCGTGTGATCATCGATTCCTGCAACCTAAATATGTTCTATCGCTGAGTTAGTCAATTAAAAAAAAAGTTGTTTTACTATTTGTTTAGCTTGAACGTTAATGTGTTAGCTATGAGGAGGTGTGCCTATATTAATTAGGTGGAGGGAGAATGGAAAACCATTTAGGAAAAATCATCCTTATTACACCCGACCAGGATTATAGCCTCAATCTTACTGTCATCGGCAGTCTAGTGACTAATATATTAAGATAGTATTGCTAGAGTGACGCCTTAGACCATGCGGCCATTGAAGCAGGTTTAAAGAAGAGTGATTTCTTGTAGAGTAGGTCTTGAATTGACCCTAAGAAAATATCTTTAAGAAGGTTGTGATATTGGGTACGCTATTTGGGTTTATCGTTTTAGCTGTGCTCTGCTATAGACATTTGTTTAGAAAGTGGACGTTAATCCTCTCACTAAAAGAATATAAAATATAGCTATGTTTATTCTTAAACTCATATTCATTTAAACCTACTGATTACACGATTTAATCAATATATATATGTGAGCAATGGGATTGAGGTAATTATCTTTTTTGACGGTTAAAAAATATAATTAAACCATTTTAACGCATCCATCTGTTAAGCTACAGTCTGAATTTAATAGGAAGAACGTAATTGAATACTGTTAACTCATGTTGCTACAATGCTGTAAATAACTATTACATTTACATTACTAACCTGTTAAATTAATAATTTAAATAAAAATTATCAAGTAATCTATAAGGAGATTTTAGTGGAAGCTTTTGATAACTTTTTAGAATAAATTTATAATTAATAAATTAAATAAAACATACGGTATCTTACATCTAGAATGTCAAATTTTAGGTTTTTAAAAAAATAAAGATTTGAGGTGTTTAGCGTGTACTTTCTGAACTAATTGGTTATATCAGCACACGACTTCTTAACTAATTTAAATCTAGAAAACCACCAAGCCCCAGGACATGCCCACATTGAGATATTGTGATGATAGTGAATATGGAGGTTTCAGCCAGTGGGAGTCATAAGGCCCTTGGTCCCTGTCGAGTGCAAGTCTAAAACCTATTTTGTGGGATGGTGGGCGGGAGGGTGAAAGGCGTGGCGTGGCTTCACAACAGGCCAAAGTATCCTTCCGTGCCAAAAAGAACAGATGGAACATGGAAACCGTAGATGGTTCCAGCTTCCGGAGAGGTCTTGTGTAAAAATCATACGTGTGGAAATATCAGTTTTCTCGAGAACGAGTGAAATTTTTATGTTAATATTTTCAACACCTCTTCTAAGATAATGTATGAATGTTTATTTATTGTTACTTTTCTTTATTTTTGTTATGAAGCCGGCAGTTTTCTATTGAAAAATGTCAATTTTATCGATATTTGATCACTGTTAAAATTATAGAGGAGGTGTGTATACAAAAAGTATAACTTAATCAACATGCTTCTATTCTTGAACAAACAGTTTCCGAAAAGAAAATTTCAAAACAATTCTTGAAGATAACCGTTTGTTCCCATGGCTCTGCATTTTCACACCAAATGAAAAGGGACAATCGCCTTAAACGAAACTTAAGCCTAACTTACCAAACCCTGGCAACCGTTGGGATAATTCCCTTTAAGATAAAAATATCTAAGGTACCTGCTGGGAATCGAACCCGATACCCCTAAGCTCGTATCCAGGTGCATTGGCCACCACACCACGGGGCCAAATCCCAAAGCGTTAATTCAACACTGTGAAATGAGAAACTCACATTTCACCAATGAAATATTTTTTGGCCATGCCAGGAAACAACCCGGAACCCTTAGCTAAGTAGACAGATCCGTTACCATCTGAGCTAAGGTGTCATACATATATTAATTACTTTTAATCAATGTTGGTGGTAAAAAGTGGGCTTTTTATAAAAATCAAGGTTCATGTGATAAGAAGTATTCACTTTTGATATATTCTGTCAATACCTATATAAAAAACACTTATAATATAGTAAAATAATATCAATGTTGATCATAAAATAAATAAATGATACAGAATTTCTCCCAATTTTATCTTAAAATAAACATTTACTAAAAACTCGTAAGATTTGTGAAAGGCAATAATAGGTATATACATTGTTGTAGAAACACTACACCAAAGATAATGAATGAAATAATATACACTTTTATTTACTATGTGGCGTTAGTAACTAGAAACACTGTTACAGAAAAATTGAGTAAAGAGAAATATCTTTGTCCACCAAAGACCATAAGAATCAAATCCATTTTCAAAGATCTGAATTAAGAAGTATTTATATTTGCTTATAGCTCGGATATTATTGGTTTTACAAAAATATATTTCAAATAAAAGATTGTTTTATCTTACAGAACTACAACTTTACAATGAAAGTTATTTCGTATCTCAAATACTTGTAGATAAATGACCAAAATTTGAAAATTTACCCTAAGTAAAGTACTCTCTCGAAGCTATTTTTATGAATAAATGATAATTTCCATCTTGTTTATAATGATAAACAGTGTCTAGATATAGAATTTAATCAAAATCATTAAAGCGAATTTCGAGAAAATAATATTTTCTTATTTTCCCCTTCAGAAAGCTACACTTAAATTTAAGGTTGGATGTCTAATACCACAAACCCCTTGGAGGGAACCTAATGAATACCCCAGATACCAAGTTTTAGCCCAATCGGTAAAATAGTTTCAGCTCTAGCCCGAGGTACAGACAGACAGACAGACGGCATTGCGAAAACAGTTTTTTTTTATTTCAGGAGGTCATGAAACATCGACAATTATAAAATTTCGAGTTTGATTTTTTTTCAATCACAATACTTTCTCTCTGAGGTGTCGAGAGAAAGTAAAAAGTTTGAATTTTCTAAGTAGTCCTAAGAGAATTTCTTCTAAAACAAAATAAAACACAACGCTAAGAAAACATATTTAATTTTTAGTAATCGATTACTGAACCATATATTCTCGAATCTATAACCAAGCCCGTTAGCTGCTTTTTCCACCCAAAATTGGAAAATATTTGAGCTAGGGAACAACTAATCATGTATATTTTGTTTATTCAATGGTAGTAATAATGTATCTATAGAAGAAATTAAAAACAAACAAAAAACATAAATGGAAATAATGGTAACTGGTATGAAAACCAAACAAAACAAATTAAAATATGATTGGAAATATCTAAATGTGGACATATTTTGTACAAGATATAGGTCAGAAGTATAGAAACGCAAACGTTCGTTTGTTTTACTTGAATATCGTATCTAAATTTTAACATAGACGCCGGGACTGAAACGAGTTTTTGTGAAGCTTTTGAGTGGTTCCCTTATATAATTTCCCTATAGTTAAGCTTTCTTTCCCATTGAGAAGTTCTAAAAATCTTCTGGGCGGATGTACATATGTACATACGTACATATAAAAACTACGGATGTACATATGTACATACGTACATAGAAAAACTACTATAATTTATTTCTTAAACAATCCGGTATCTAAATTATATTTGCACTAAACCTATTTTAGGAATATCTCGTAGACCTGCTGAAAATTGATTAAATAATTGGAGAATGGGACGTCTCATTTCTTGTTTACTATATGAATTGAAATAATGTAAGATTTTTTAGTAAAAATAATCCAAAAAGTTAAATTAAGAACCCATATTGTGTTTGATCGCAAAACCCAATTACAAAAACCATGATTGCAAATAAGAATTATATTTAGTTACTATCATTGGTGAATTTTTCAACTGATAAAATTATAGGAATATTTTAACAGATATGTTCCCTACCCGTACCCCTGAGCCCAATCAACTCATGGTCCACCAATATAATACACTTTTCAATGTTGATCACCCGTGAACATATAAACAAAGTGAATGGGATTTCACTATGTTTGCGTGTGTACAAAGGTATTTTTAATTACAACGCCGCATCACTCATAACGATCCTGAAATAGCTTTATTGTTACTAGTATGCAGTAGTTTGCATTTGTTCACAACAAATAATTAATTACTGATTTTCATTATCCCAACATTAAAATTATATATATTTGTTTAAATCTTTTTTTTTTTTAGCACCGTGCCTTACAACCTGCTCAGGTTATCCGCTTATGTACCAATTAATATAGTGGTTTATGAGATTGAGACGGATATATTTAGAGGAAATGTACCAGCATTTACGTGGAGGGAGAGTGTAAACCAATTTTGTAAAACCACCCTCAGTACGCCCAACCGAGATTCGAACCTCGATCTTCCCGTCATCGGCTGTCTAATATACTGCGAGATTGGCGCGTTAGACCACGTGGTCATCAAAAATCATTCAGCAATTAATATATCCCTTGAACGTTTAAGCACTATGGTCTATTGAGCCAAATTCAAACCACAGTCCACGACCTGATTTCATCCAGCCCGCCAGTCTCAATTAAAAAAAAATACAATGGATTTTTAAATAATTGATAGAAAAATGCGTATCCTTGATCCGTATTATCAAATAAATCTTGGTCCCAAAAAAGGCTTAGTAGTATTCTCATTAATTATATTGTTATTATTATTACTATTATTGCTAGCACCACATCTTACTACCCATTTAGCTATACGCACTTACGTTAATGTGTAATGGCAGGGTGATAGTGAGAAGAAATGGAAGTCCTACAGTTTAACGTGGGATCCGAACCACGGTGGAATTGTATTGTTAATAGCCCACTTTGGTGGCCACCTGATCTAGGGCGTCACACTAGCAATAGACTAACTGGATAGTAATGGAGAGATATGGGTTTAATTCCAATCGGGTGTACTAAGGGTGGTTTTACCTAAATGTTTTACCACTCTCCCTCCACGCAAAGGTTTATATTTGGAGTATTTGACATGAAATATATTATTGTATACTTTTTTAGAGCTAAGTATTCGTTTAAGGTTAGTTTACTAATGAATCGTTTTCGTAAAGTTTGATATTTTGTTGAATAGCGCAAACAAGTTTATTCAAAATCGGCATCGCTGGACTATTTTACATGACCAATAATAATACATTATTTTTTTATATAAGTTAATTTAAGAGTAGTCTACTTGTTGCTAAGTATGAAATTTGAAAATTTTCAAAATTTATCTTGAAGATTGAGTTCAAAATGGGTATCTGGGAATATTTTTTCATAGCTAATAAGGTATTTTTATTTTTACTAATTACAAATAATTTTAGGATAGTTTAAATATTTTTAAACTAAATTTTAAAAATTTGTTTAAAAATTTATTTTAAAGAGTGTTTATTGGAATTAAACAGATGATGTGTTTTTTATGAAGAAATTATTTAGAATTTTTTAATGAAAACTTGATTTTGAAAAAAATTCTTTGAAACTATAATGCACAATATCAGAGTTTGTGCGATTGTGTCGTGTCCTTTATTTAAATATAAATATTTAATACAATTATTTTTTTAATAAAATATCATTTTGAAAATGAAGATGGTTCACTTGTAATTATGTAAGTAAACCTGTAACGTCTGAAGATAGCAGGGTAAAGGAATTATCAACAATTAATGAAGAAGCGAAGATACTTGATAATGTCTCAAGGAGGGACAGTAGAGGTATAAAACTCAACTAAAGAATTGAAGATACTTGTAAAATATTATATACACCAGTAGATTTAACAACAACGAATGAAGAAGTGAATATATCTGTGGAGTCTGAAGAATGCCAAATAAAGGTATGAAAAAAGAATTAAGGAATGAAAACAGCTGTAATGTCTGATGACACCGTAGCAGTATTAACAAATAATGAAGAAACGAAGACATCTGTAGAGTTTGAAGGATTACAAATAGATGGTACAACAAAGAATACGGACGTTAATAGTCCTGTAAAGTCTTGATGAAGCACATTGTAGGTATCAAGAATAATGAAGAAGCGAAGATTCCTAAAATGACACAGTTGCAATATTAGCAAAGTATGAAGGCGCAAAGCTACCTGTTAAGTATGATGAAGACACACTAAAAGTATCAACAAAGAATGAGAGAGAAAATATAGCTGCGAGGTCAGAAGGATGCCAAATAGAGGTACCTACCAACAAAGAATGAAAAAGGTCTGAAGAAGACACAGCAAAAGCCTCAACCACAAATGAAAAAGCGACGGTATGTAGGTACCTGTAAAGTTCAAGGAGAGAAAAGTAGAAGTATTGAATGACCTGAAATGGTATCCTTGTATGTTACCTTAAGGGTCATTTCACGGTAATATACAGCTCCTCCTCAAACAATGGGGGAATTTCGATACAGGTGGGACTAGACGGGTAGTAAAAGATATACGAGAGAGAAGATACGGTGTTTAGAAAGCTCGTCCAATTAGTAGAAGGCTCTTCAAGAGAAACCCTTAGCAGAGCTAAGTACAGGCTCTCAAACCACTAGCCATGGTCGTCCAATACTCTAGTTTCTCGTTGTCTTCGCATAAGAGAGACAGAATAATGAGAGAGAGATAAGATAAATTCAAACCAAAATAGAGGGAAAGGAGTAAGAAACATCAACCATAAAGAGGGCAGCACTAAATGAGTGGATACCAAAATAAAATAATCTAAGGCATCAACAAAATTGAATAGAACATTATACTGTAGAGTGTAGGGTGACGAAAATTAAGGAAATAAATATATAAACAGAACCATCATTAACTAATAAGAACAGGATGAATAAAACAGAGATATGATATTTTAAGAATACAAGAGAAACTTGTAAAAAAAAAGTTAGCATAGATGAAAGATACGTGATAGTGAAGAAAAATGAGGCAAATAAAAAAACAGGTAGTCAAGAAGAGAAAGAAGTTTAAAGAGCAACAAAGATAAACCAAAAGAGATAAAGTAACCCAAATAAAAAAGGAAGAGATAAGTAAGAAAAAGACAAGAAAATCACCGTTCAAGGGAGCCAAGGGGACAAGAGTGTATGGTCGGTTTCGTCCGATAGGAGGTAGCAGCTTTATCGTTGATTATCAACAGTGCGAAGGGAGGAGGTGGCAAAGCACAGGAGAAAGAAAAGCGTCCATCAAACATTTGGTGATTTTTCTCTCCCACCGTTCATCTTCACCTCTCTTTTCCACCTTTTCTCTCTCACACAATTTTTTAAGAGAGCTCAAGAGTGAGAGGACCAACAAACCCATGAACTTTGATGGCTTCACGGGAGGGGAGCGAAATGATTAGGATCCAGAGGAAGATGGTACGTAACCTGCCCTCCCCCTTCCACTCCCCTTGCCCATAAATACCCTTGCACCCGCGAATAACAACGGTGAGGAAAAGGGCCATCAATAACAAACACTTTGGGTCTCCACGAGCGGTGATGATCGTATAGTCGTGGGATTAGAACTTTACGCCTCATGGTCGAATTCTTATGTTAGTGATGTGAGTAATGATGAGTTTTAAATTGCGAGTTTATATTAACCTACATCCTCAAAAATAGTACCATGGATTTCCAATAAATTAAAAATATAAATTTGGAACGAACAAATTAAATTAAAACATTCCTAAAAACAAAAGTTCTACTGCACAATATATTTATATTATTTATTTATTTGGTCACCCACCTCGATGGCGTAGTTGGCTAACGCGCTAGTTGTGTTGAGATAGACTGCCAAGGACGGGGAGATCAAGGTTCGAATCTCGGTAAGGTGAACTGGGTGGGGTTTTTCCCAAACTGTTTTCCATTCTCCCTCCACGCAAATTCAGGTTCACTTCCTCTAAATTCACCCTTCCCAAACTCTAAACTTTTAGCGTAATTAGTATTCAAGCGTATAACCTGATCGGTTAGTAAGACGCGGGGCTTAATAATAATTAATAATAATTTATTTTGTCACAGACTCGTTAACATAGGAAGGAGGCTTTGAAACTATTTAACTTCTATTAATGTGAACTTTTTGTCAAGTAGATTATCAACTTGTATTAAATATCAATACGTTTAAATATATTGTTGACTAGATTTTGTTTTGTTTGGACAATACTTTCTAGAATCATATATTATACCATAACAAGACCTAGATTAATATATTTTGGCCTAAGAATAGCCTAATATTACACCTCTAGCACCTTTATATCTACCAAATGTATACCAGTACGAACTTATATCCAAATAATGAATGCCTGCATCTAGGCTACCAAGAACCTATCAAGGTTTTGTTCGATTACTCACAGAGTTGATGACAGTTCTTTATTAAATATATAGTTATTAAAAAATTAAAAATAAAGCACAATTGTAAATAATCTACATAAAAACATGGACAAAATAAATAAACCAAACAATAGCAGTACTGACTGTAGAATTAACGTTTAAGAATGACAGCAAAGGTCCCAAACAAAAATCGAAATCAAGCAAAGTTTTAGTTTATTTTATACGCACTAAGGGGGAGATCTTCTTTTAAAATTAATACTTAAAAAAAACTAGGTTGTACATTAAAAATCACAAAAAGCACTCTATAGCACACTAGCGCCTTTCAAATGTGCACGCGTTAACTTCAGCAGCGCTTGGTCTTTTTTTTATGAATAGATATTTCCCTTCTTAAAATGATTGCTCATTTTAAATTCGTTTGTTACTCCCTGATCCAATCAAAAAATACAAAAGACGTAATCTCGTTAGCAAGCTGAACATGTTTTCTTGGCTCAATTAACGGGAAGAATTAATTAAATGTAAACGCTATCAACTTTAATTAGTTTCAAAGCACTTTTATTAATTGAGTTTTCACTTTCTGCTTCTTCTTATTATTCTTCCTAAGAACACAGTACCTATTTGTCTTACCTTTGCAACTTTTGAAACTCTTTAATATTTCATCTTATAATTTAATTCTCGTATTTAATTTTTCTAAGAAAATACTCTCGTGTAAAGGAAACTCAAGTATTTGAGATATATAGAGTTTTGTTTGACACACATTTTGACCACCGAAGTGGGTTGTAAATCTTGGCATTAAAGTAATAATACTATCGCTTTAATAATGTAATATTGACTTCAACTTACTAGAACTCTTATCCAAGTTTATACCAAAGTAGTTCGATGAACATTAACGAATTCTGTGAACAATTTTCCACATTCCCACTTCTTGTCGATATTATTGGCAAAACAAGAATGGACCAGAATTCACGTGGTTAATTACTTTGAAGATATGAGATCTAGTAAAACCCTTGTGGATTATAAATGTGCGGTACTGAACAATTACCGTTAAACCCACAATTCGCATACCTGGATTCAAACTAGCCATTTTATTCGAGGTTACGTTAAATCGATTAATACGAACTATCATATTTCGTGAAACCACAGCCCTGAGGCAACTGTATATTTGGTGAATACTGTGTATTCCACAGATTACTGGCCATGCTTTATTGAGAATTTGAACTTTTAGAAAGCCACTACTGGGGAATCTTAGGCTTTAAAGCTTACATTACTATTACTACTATTATATTTTATTATTATTAGTATTGTTAGGTGTTATGTCTTGTGACAGGTCCATTTCTTTTGTCAGTGAACTTAGACCACCAATGTGCCCTGTCCGCTGCCTTCTTTTTGAGCTCCCAGAATTTTCTTCTTTCCTTCAAGACATCTAATATTTGAATACCATAAATAAAAGTTTTTAATGTAAAGATAGATCCAAACGACAAATAGATAGGCAATATTTGTTTACAAAACTTTGTTACTATGCCCAAATTTTAGGTAGAAACTCAATCCTACTACCCGTCCGGACTATCCAATTGTAATTATGCTAGTAATGTAGGAACGATTTGAATTGAATCTGTAGGAAATATACTCGCACTAGCTTTGACAGATTTTCTTAAGTCAACAACCCGAAGGTTGGTTTCATATGATTTCTATAAGTCTGGAGTTGGACACGCAATCAACTATTCAGCTGGTTAGTGCTGCCTGCACCATCTGGTACATATTCCATCTACTAAGCGAGTTCAAGAAGTTTGGTGGTTTCCCTTTCTTTCTCACATTGAATTTCTATGAGCGAGCCCAAAAGGGCTTACCAATGCTGCCGGGAAAGATATTTTCACATCCCTCCCAGAGTTCTCTTACATGCCACAATCAATATGAGACCAACGGCTTTACTCCCCCCCCCCCC